>CM042552.1:2500-25000 GCA_023630585.1 Cranoglanis bouderius
TTTAATTTTAATTTTAATTTTAATTTTAATTTTAATTTTAATTTTAATTTTAATTTTAATTTTAATTCTTAATTTTAATTTTAATTTTAATTTTAATTTTTAATTTTAATTTTAATTTTAATTTTAATTTTAATTTTAATTTTAATTTTAATTTTAATTCTTAATTTTAATTTTAATTCTTAATTTTAATTTTAATTTTAATTTTAATTTTAATTTTAATTTTAATTCTTAATTCTTAATTTTAATTTTAATTTTAATTTTAATTTTAATTTTAATTTTAATTTTTAATTTTAATTTTAATTTTAATTTTAATTTTAATTTTAATTTTAATTTTAATTTTAATTTTAATTTTAATTTTAATTTTAATTTTAATTTTAATTTTAATTTTAATTTTAATTTTAATTTTAATTTTAATTTTAATTTTAATTTAATTTTAATTTTAATTTTAATTTTAATTTTAATTTTAATTTTTAATTTTAATTTTAATTTTAATTTTAATTTTAATTTTAATTTTAATTTTAATTTTAATTTTAATTTTAATTTTAATTTTAATTTTAATTTTAATTTTAATTTTAATTTTAATTTTAATTTTAATTTTAATTTTTAATTCTTTAATTTTAATTTTAATTTTAATTTTAATTTTAATTCTTAATTTTAATTTTAATTTTAATTTTAATTTTAATTTTAATTTTAATTTTAATTTTAATTTTAATTTTAATTTTAATTTTAATTTTAATTCTTAATTTTAATTTTAATTTTAATTTTTAATTTTAATTTTAATTTTAATTTTAATTTTAATTTTAATTTTAATTTTAATTTTAATTTTAATTTTAATTTTAATTTTAATTTTAATTTTAATTTTAATTTTAATTTTAATTTTAATTTTAATTTTAATTTTAATTTTAATTTTAATTTTAATTCTTAATTTTAATTTTAATTTTAATTTTAATTTTAATTTTAATTTTAATTTTAATTTTAATTTTAATTTTAATTTTAATTTTAATTTTAATTTTAATTTTAATTTTAATTTTAATTTTAATTTTTAATTTTAATTTTAATTTTAATTTTAATTTTAATTTTAATTTTAATTTTAATTTTAATTTTAATTTTAATTTTAATTTTAATTTTAATTTTAATTTTAATTTTAATTTTAATTTTAATTTTAATTTTAATTTTAATTTTAATTTTAATTTTAATTTTAATTTTAATTTTAATTTTAATTTTAATTTTAATTTTAATTTTAATTTTAATTTTAATTTTAATTTTAATTTTAATTTTAATTTTAATTTTAATTTTAATTTTAATTTTAATTTTAATTTTAATTTTAATTTTAATTTTAATTTTAATTTTAATTTTAATTTTAATTTTAATTTTAATTTTAATTTTAATTTTTAATTTTAATTTTAATTTTAATTTTAATTTTAATTTTAATTTTAATTTTAATTTTAATTTTAATTTTAATTTTAATTTTAATTTTAATTTCTAATTTTAATTTTTAATTTTAATTTTAATTTTAATTTTAATTTTAATTTTAATTTTTAATTTTAATTTTAATTTTAATTTTAATTTTTAATTTTAATTTTAATTTTAATTTTAATTTTAATTTTAATTTTAATTTTAATTTTAATTTTAATTTTAATTTTAATTCTTAATTTTAATTTTTAATTCTTTAATTTTAATTTTAATTTTAATTTTAATTTTAATTTTAATTTTAATTTTAATTTTAATTTTAATTTTTTAATTTTAATTCTTTTTAATTTTAATTTTTAATTTTAATTTTAATTTTAATTTTAATTTTAATTTTTAATTTTAATTTTAATTTTAATTTTAACCCTAATTTTAATTTTAATTTTAATTTAATTTTAATCCTAACCCTAACCCTAATCCCCTAATCCTAACCCTAAGCCCTAACCCTAACCGCTAACTCTTACCCTAAACTTAATCCCCTAACCCTAACCTCAGGCCCTAACCCTAATCCTAATCCCTAACCCTAACAGCTAACCCTTTCCCTAAACCTAATTCTAACCTTAATCCCCTAACCCTAAGCCCTAACCCTAACCGCTAACCCTTACCCTAAACCTAACCAGCCCGTGCCTCATGTTGGCAGTAATCTCACTGTACAAAACTTATCTTACAATTAGTCTGCTTTTTTATTTTTTAATTTTAATTATAATAAAACACACTGGAACATGGAAAAATGGGTGGATTTAAGTTAGAGGGAAGTGCTTATGGCAACCCTAATATATATATGTATATATATATATATATATATATTTTAAAATATATATATAGATATAAGAACATTTTTTTATATATATATTCCTTTATTTTTTTAAAATATACACATGTATATATATATATATATATATATATATATATATATATATATATATATATATATATATATATATATATAAAACACTAATATTTTATATTCAAAAATTCAAAAAAAGCCCTTCCACAATTTTTGAAAAGGCAGCTATTTTTCTGATTGGCTCTAAGCTGTTTCTTTTCAAACTGGAACAAGGGACAGGCTCCGATTGGCTCATTCAAACTGAGTCCCGCCCCCACATCATAAAATGGGACAACTGAGGCTTCAGAATTTCATTCACTGCTTCCAACTCTGAGAGAGAAAGCCTATAACACCTTTTACATTTCAAAGCTTATTATTCTGATCCTCAATATACATTTGTTTATTTTCATTTCTTTATTTTTTATATTTCAATTTATATATTCTTTTGAAAATCAGAACAAGCCTGCCTGAAGAAGGTTCTGAGAGAACCGAAACGTTGCAACGGCTTGTTCATTCCTCTATTTTTCAAATTTAAAAAAATACATCAGAAAAACATTTTGATTTCATTTGTCTAGTTTTATGTTTATCTAACAAAAAACACAAGACCAATTTGGATACATTTATCTGAGTTTATTGATTTGTTTTCCTTTATTTTACACAAGGTCACAAGACAAATTGAGTTATACTTACCTGCTATATATTTTCAAATCCTTGTTTTAAATTCACATTTAGAAAACATGGTTCTGCCAGAGAGAGACGGTTGGACCGTTGTCACCCGTGGACGCAGGCGTGCCATTCAGGGCGCAGCCGGGCCTATGCCCCGTTCGTTCCGCAGCACTGAGCGTCATGCACAGAGGGAGAGAGTGTTCTCCTATGCAGACGCAGTTAAATATGGAGGCCACATGAGGGCGCCTCCGACTTACCGTACTGAGCCCTATCAGCGGTCTGGTAGACCACAATTTTTTGAACCCCGGGCCCGTTTTGGGCCCGATACATTTATTTCCAGACAAAAATCCTTCATGAAGGGACCAAGGGAGAGGGTGCAGAACAGCACGTGGCCCCTTCATTCACACCTGAAAAAGAAAAACACGTATCAGAGACAAAACACAAAGCCCAAGACCTATTCGGATGACCCTGATTTTGTAATGAAAACCCGTACCTTGTTTAAAATTATCAAATTAGTGCACCACAAAAATAATATTGGCCAGGAACAGCCTCCTGCAATTAACAAAATTGAAAAGCACCTGTCAGAGGTCATCAAACCAGCCTTGCCCAACCCCACGACACAAGCCCTTATTGAGGGCAATGCCAAAAACTGGGCCTATACCACCATGCTGATTCTTAAACAGCATTATGAAGACGCACTGGTGGAAGAAATGGCCAAGCTTCAGCATGTTCCTTCCCAGGGCTGGGAGGAATGCTTCAATACTGCCATCGTGTGGGCTAAACGTGGTATTGGCAAAAGGCTGAAAGACAAAACTATACACGAAGCTCACACGTTGGTAGGGGAGAAATGGAAGACCCCTGCTCCTGCTGCCGATTCTGAAGAAAGGAGGGAGGAAGCGGAGACCCAAACTTGCCCTCCGGCTCCTCCTCTCCCAGAAAACGCGACGGCTACAACCGTTACGGTGCAGGCGTTGGTGCACACTGGGTCACACTCACAATCGCTGTCTGAAATGTCCACCCCAGTAGTAGTAAAACCGTCTAAAACGGTATCCACCATGACAGACCCACTGAACGATTGGTCCCCTACTAGGGAGGAGGACTCGGACAGCCAATCAGATGGGCCATTTAATCTCCCGGCCTCCCCAAAAGATCAACGCACTCCTCATTTGCGTTCCAACCCCTGTGTCAGACAGGAACAGGACCTCATCGTCATCGAGGACCAAGGGGAGTGTGAACAGGGTATTGGTGGCTCACAAAGGGTGACCCTAAGCCCCGACAAGGTCACTAGCCTTAGGACAGCCACACAGGCCCGTTTCAATGTCGACTTCGGCCTTCCTTCTGGAGTACAACGTGACTCCCAGGAGGACGGGCCGAATAGGCATATAAACACACCCAGAAAAATGGTCGAGTGGAAGCTGACGGTCCGCAAAAAATGGCTCATTATCGGTGACTCCAATCTGTCCAAAATCCCACCATTTAAAAATCCGGACCTCCAAATAGAAAGCTATCCGGGGGCCACGTTCAGACACATGGAGGCCGTTATAAATAAAAATGCTGTCTCCACCGACGTGGAACACGTCGTCCTATCATTGGGGATTAACAGCCGGACACAGAACGCTAAAGACACCGCGATTAAACAGATGCAGGCGGCTTTACGAGCAGCTAAAGAAAAGTTCCCTCTGGCACAAATTTGGGTTCCAGAGGTGAACTTTTCAGGCATGCTCCCGACAAAGGAGCAGACGCAGTTGACCACCCTAAACGCCTATATCTGTGCCAACCTGAAACACATTCCAGCCCTGTCCAGATCAGAATTTCACACCGAGAGTGACAACATTCACTGGACGGTGGACACAGCCAGGAACATGCTCCAGCACTGGCTGCATTATTTAAATTAAATCTCCCCACAAGCCTGCATGCACAGGAGGGGAATCGGAATGTCATAATTTTATCCCAAAAATTCCATATCACTCCCCCACAACTTAGCCTGCTCGATAGAGGATTGACCTTTATCCCGTCAGGTAAAATGAGCAGGAAACGCCAACGAATGCAAACACAATTCGACCTGCAACAATACCATAGGCGACTTAAATTGGCAGCTTATTTCCAAAAAGACACAGAATCTAATCCCCCTCCGTTCACACCCAAATCGGACTGGGTCCCACCCGCAGACAAATTACCTACAGAACTCCACACATTAATTGAAAGGGACCTGAAATATCTGAGAAAACATTTCAGGCCATTCCAGGAAGCGCCTAACCTCACTCCGGAGGAAATGAGTGCCCTAAAACAGCTCAGGGACAATAATGAGATTGTCATTAAACCTGCAGACAAGGGCAGCGCTATAGTGATATGGGACCGATCGCAATACTTATGGGAGGGGTATAGACAATTAAATGATCCAACATATTATAGGAAATTAGATAGACCCGTTTATTTAGATACGGTACCCCTAGTTAAAAAGATAGTCCAATCCCTATATTTAAAAAAATATATTAATGCCAAACAAAAATCCTACCTATTGGGTAACGGGGAACCCAGAAGTAGGAGGTTTTACATGCTCCCCAAAATTCACAAGGACCCAGCCAAATGGAGCAAGCCCCACGAAATTCCCCCAGGAAGGCCTATAGTATCGGATTGCGGCAGCGAAACATACTATACGGCTGAATTCCTGGATTTTTATTTAAACCCCCTTTCAATTGGCCACCCCAGTTACATAAAAGACACATACGACTTTGTCCAGAAAGTCAAAGGACTAGAAATTCCCCAAAAGGCTATCTTGTTCACTATGGACATAGATAGCCTTTACACTAACATCGATATCCAGGAAGGCATACAGGCCATAAAAAATATTTTTCAAAAAAACCCTGACACCTCAAGGCCCGATAAGGAGCTCATTCGATTGTTAGAAATTAATTTAAGTAGGAATGATTTTGAATTCAATGGGGAATTCTTCCTACAGGTTAAGGGCACGGCGATGGGCAAAAAGTTTGCCCCGGCCTACGCCAACATATTCATGGCAGAATGGGAAGATTCGGCCTTAACCCGATGCCACAAACGGCCCCTTCATTACTGTAGGTATCTGGACGACATCTGGGGAGTATGGACGCACACTGAAGAGGAGTTCGAGCAATTTGTGACCACATTAAACAACCACAACCCTTCTATAAAATTAAAACACACCACTAGTCAGCTATCAGTAGACTTCCTAGACACCACCACTTACAAAGGCCCAGATTTTAGTTCGACACACAAATTGGACATAAAAGTCTTCTTTAAAGAAACTGACACGCATGCCCTTCTGCACAAAAGGAGTTTCCATCCCAAACACACTTACTCGGGCCTGGTAAAGTCGCAACTCCTCAGGTTCCGTCGCATATGCACCCAGGAACGGGACTTTATGGAAGCGACACGGATCCTCTTCAGGGCACTTAGGCCCAGAGGATACAACAGGTCCTTCTTGAGGAAAGTTTTTAAATCTTACCTGGTAAGAAGGGCCCAGGCGGAGGGTAACAGCGTGCCCTTCGTCCTGACGTACTCCTCGGCCTCTACGAAACTGACCAGAGAGGTAAGGGCCAACTTCCAGCACATATTGGGACAAACACAAATATTCAAGGACCATAAAGTTATTGCAGCATACAGGAAAAACAAAAGTTTACAGGACCACCTCATTAGAGCTAAACTCCATTCCCTTTACAACACAAAACCCAAACATCACGGTCAATATTTAGAACAAAACGAATATATACAAAACAAAATCACAAAAGAGGTTTTTAATACTCACCGATCGGGCACGGTACACAGCAAAAACTGTGTTTACCTCATCAGCTGCAAACAATGTGGAGCCCAATATGTGGGAGAGACGAGCAACACCATTCTGGTTAGAATGACACAACACAAACACAACATCCTGAAAGGAAAAGAAAAAAATACTTACCTGGTGCAACATTTCCTTCAGCACGGATGGGAATCCTTCCGGGTCACGGTCCTACAGGCCGACCCACAGTGGTCCGTACCCCAGAGAAAAAGAGCAGAGAGAATTTGGATTAGTAAATTGGGCACTATATACCCCCAAGGCCTGAATGAGAAGTGAATGCAGTTGAGTGAGCGACATTGATGGCCTGTGCACATGGGTTAGCGCGCACCCTCCTAAAACACCCCCTAACCCTAATCTCAACCCCTAACCCTAACCTCAATCCCCTAACCCTAATCCTAACCTCAACTCCCTAACCCTAATCCTAGCCTTAATCCCCTAATCCTAACCCTAAGCCCTAACCCTAACCGCTAACCCTTACCCTAAACCTAATCCTAACCTTAATCCCCTAACCCTAACCTCAAGCCCTAACCCTAACCTCAAGCCCTAATCCTAACCCTAATCCCCTAATCCTAACCCTAATCCCCTAATCCTAACCCTAAGCCCTAACCCTAACCGCTAACTCTTACCCTAAACTTAATCCCCTAACCCTAACCTCAGGCCCTAACCCTAATCCTAATCCCTAACCCTAACAGCTAACCCTTTCCCTAAACCTAATTCTAACCTTAATCCCCTAACCCTAAGCCCTAACCCTAACCGCTAACCCTTACCCTAAACCTAACCAGCCCGTGCCTCATGTTGGCAGTAATCTCACTGTACAAAACTTATCTTACAATTAGTCTGCTTTTTTATTTTTTAATTTTAATTATAATAAAACACACTGGAACATGGAAAAATGGGTGGATTTAAGTTAGAGGGAAGTGCTTATGGCAACCCTAATATATATATAGATATATATTTTAAAATATATATATAGATATAAGAACATTTTTTTATATATATATTCCTTTATTTTTTTAAAATATACACATGTATATATATATATATATATATATATATATATATATATATATATAAAACACTAATATTTTATATTCAAAAATTCAAAAAAAGCCCTTCCACAATTTTTGAAAAGGCAGCTATTTTTCTGATTGGCTCTAAGCTGTTTCTTTTCAAACTGGAACAAGGGACAGGCTCCGATTGGCTCATTCAAACTGAGTCCCGCCCCCACATCATAAAATGGGACAACTGAGGCTTCAGAATTTCATTCACTGCTTCCAACTCTGAGAGAGAAAGCCTATAACACCTTTTACATTTCAAAGCTTATTATTCTGATCCTCAATATACATTTGTTTATTTTCATTTCTTTATTTTTTATATTTCAATTTATATATTCTTTTGAAAATCAGAACAAGCCTGCCTGAAGAAGGTTCTGAGAGAACCGAAACGTTGCAACGGCTTGTTCATTCCTCTATTTTTCAAATTTAAAAAAATACATCAGAAAAACATTTTGATTTCATTTGTCTAGTTTTATGTTTATCTAACAAAAAACACAAGACCAATTTGGATACATTTATCTGAGTTTATTGATTTGTTTTCCTTTATTTTACACAAGGTCACAAGACAAATTGAGTTATACTTACCTGATATATATTTTCAAATCCTTGTTTTAAATTCACATTTAGAAAACATGGTTCTGCCAGAGAGAGACGGTTGGACCGTTGTCACCCGTGGACGCAGGCGTGCCATTCAGGGCGCAGCCGGGCCTATGCCCCGTTCGTTCCGCAGCACTGAGCGTCATGCACAGAGGGAGAGAGTGTTCTCCTATGCAGACGCAGTTAAATATGGAGGCCACATGAGGGCGCCTCCGACTTACCGTACTGAGCCCTATCAGCGGTCTGGTAGACCACAATTTTTTGAACCCCGGGCCCGTTTTGGGCCCGATACATTTATTTCCAGACAAAAATCCTTCATGAAGGGACCAAGGGAGAGGGTGCAGAACAGCACGTGGCCCCTTCATTCACACCTGAAAAAGAAAAACACGTATCAGAGACAAAACACAAAGCCCAAGACCTATTCGGATGACCCTGATTTTGTAATGAAAACCCGTACCTTGTTTAAAATTGTCAAATTAGTGCACCACAAAAATAATATTGGCCAGGAACAGCCTCCTGCAATTAACAAAATTGAAAAGCACCTGTCAGAGGTCATCAAACCAGCCTTGCCCAACCCCACGACACAAGCCCTTATTGAGGGCAATGCCAAAAACTGGGCCTATACCACCATGCTGATTCTTAAACAGCATTATGAAGACGCACTGGTGGAAGAAATGGCCAAGCTTCAGCATGTTCCTTCCCAGGGCTGGGAGGAATGCTTCAATACTGCCATCGTGTGGGCTAAACGTGGTATTGGCAAAAGGCTGAAAGACAAAACTATACACGAAGCTCACATGTTGGTAGGGGAGAAATGGAAGACCCCTGCTCCTGCTGCCGATTCTGAAGAAAGGAGGGAGGAAGCGGAGACCCAAACTTGCCCTCCGGCTCCTCCTCTCCCAGAAAACGCGACGGCTACAACCGTTACGGTGCAGGCGTTGGTGCACACTGGGTCACACTCACAATCGCTGTCTGAAATGTCCACCCCAGTAGTAGTAAAACCGTCTAAAACGGTATCCACCATGACAGACCCACTGAACGATTGGTCCCCTACTAGAGAGGAGGACTCAGACAGCCAATCAGATGGGCCATTTAATCTCCCGGCCTCCCCAAAAGATCAACGCACTCCTCATTTGCGTTCCAACCCCTGTGTCAGACAGGAAAAGGACCTCATCGTCATCGAGGACCAAGGGGAGTGTGAACAGGGTATTGGTGGCTCACAAAGGGTGACCCTAAGCCCCGACAAGGTCACTAGCCTTAGGACAGCCACACAGGCCCGTTTCAATGTCGACTTCGGCCTTCCTTCTGGAGTACAACGTGACTCCCAGGAGGACGGGCCGAATAGGCATATAAACACACCCAGAAAAATGGTCGAGTGGAAGCTGACGGTCCGCAAAAAATGGCTCATTATCGGTGACTCCAATCTGTCCAAAATCCCACCATTTAAAAATCCGGACCTCCAAATAGAAAGCTATCCGGGGGCCACGTTCAGACACATGGAGGCCGTTATAAATAAAAATGCTGTCTCCACCGACGTGGAACACGTCGTCCTATCATTGGGGATTAACAGCCGGACACAGAACGCTAAAGACACCGCGATTAAACAGATGCAGGCGGCTTTACGAGCAGCTAAAGAAAAGTTCCCTCTGGCACAAATTTGGGTTCCAGAGGTGAACTTTTCAGGCATGCTCCCGACAAAGGAGCAGACGCAGTTGACCACCCTAAACGCCTATATCTGTGCCAACCTGAAACACATTCCAGCCCTGTCCAGATCAGAATTTCACACCGAGAGTGACAACATTCACTGGACGGTGGACACAGCCAGGAACATGCTCCAGCACTGGCTGCATTATTTAAATTAAATCTCCCCACAAGCCTGCATGCACAGGAGGGGAATCGGAATGTCATAATTTTATCCCAAAAATTCCATATCACTCCCCCACAACTTAGCCTGCTCGATAGAGGATTGACCTTTATCCCGTCAGGTAAAATGAGCAGGAAACGCCAACGAATGCAAACACAATTCGACCTGCAACAATACCATAGGCGACTTAAATTGGCAGCTTATTTCCAAAAAGACACAGAATCTAATCCCCCTCCGTTCACACCCAAATCGGACTGGGTCCCACCCGCAGACAAATTACCTACAGAACTCCACACATTAATTGAAAGGGACCTGAAATATCTGAGAAAACATTTCAGGCCATTCCAGGAAGCGCCTAACCTCACTCCGGAGGAAATGAGTGCCCTAAAACAGCTCAGGGACAATAATGAGATTGTCATTAAACCTGCAGACAAGGGCAGCGCTATAGTGATATGGGACCGATCGCAATACTTATGGGAGGGGTATAGACAATTAAATGATCCAACATATTATAGGAAATTAGATAGACCCGTTTATTTAGATACGGTACCCCTAGTTAAAAAGATAGTCCAATCCCTATATTTAAAAAAATATATTAATGCCAAACAAAAATCCTACCTATTGGGTAACGGGGAACCCAGAAGTAGGAGGTTTTACATGCTCCCCAAAATTCACAAGGACCCAGCCAAATGGAGCAAGCCCCACGAAATTCCCCCAGGAAGGCCTATAGTATCGGATTGCGGCAGCGAAACATACTATACGGCTGAATTCCTGGATTTTTATTTAAACCCCCTTTCAATTGGCCACCCCAGTTACATAAAAGACACATACGACTTTGTCCAGAAAGTCAAAGGACTAGAAATTCCCCAAAAGGCTATCTTGTTCACTATGGACATAGATAGCCTTTACACTAACATCGATATCCAGGAAGGCATACAGGCCATAAAAAATATTTTTCAAAAAAACCCTGACACCTCAAGGCCCGATAAGGAGCTCATTCGATTGTTAGAAATTAATTTAAGTAGGAATGATTTTGAATTCAATGGGGAATTCTTCCTACAGGTTAAGGGCACGGCGATGGGCAAAAAGTTTGCCCCGGCCTACGCCAACATATTCATGGCAGAATGGGAAGATTCGGCCTTAACCCGATGCCACAAACGGCCCCTTCATTACTGTAGGTATCTGGACGACATCTGGGGAGTATGGACGCACACTGAAGAGGAGTTCGAGCAATTTGTGACCACATTAAACAACCACAACCCTTCTATAAAATTAAAACACACCACTAGTCAGCTATCAGTAGACTTCCTAGACACCACCACTTACAAAGGCCCAGATTTTAGTTCGACACACAAATTGGACATAAAAGTCTTCTTTAAAGAAACTGACACGCATGCCCTTCTGCACAAAAGGAGTTTCCATCCCAAACACACTTACTCGGGCCTGGTAAAGTCGCAACTCCTCAGGTTCCGTCGCATATGCACCCAGGAACGGGACTTTATGGAAGCGACACGGATCCTCTTCAGGGCACTTAGGCCCAGAGGATACAACAGGTCCTTCTTGAGGAAAGTTTTTAAATCTTACCTGGTAAGAAGGGCCCAGGCGGAGGGTAACAGCGTGCCCTTCGTCCTGACGTACTCCTCGGCCTCTACGAAACTGACCAGAGAGGTAAGGGCCAACTTCCAGCACATATTGGGACAAACACAAATATTCAAGGACCATAAAGTTATTGCAGCATACAGGAAAAACAAAAGTTTACAGGACCACCTCATTAGAGCTAAACTCCATTCCCTTTACAACACAAAACCCAAACATCACGGTCAATATTTAGAACAAAACGAATATATACAAAACAAAATCACAAAAGAGGTTTTTAATACTCACCGATCGGGCACGGTACACAGCAAAAACTGTGTTTACCTCATCAGCTGCAAACAATGTGGAGCCCAATATGTGGGAGAGACGAGCAACACCATTCTGGTTAGAATGACACAACACAAACACAACATCCTGAAAGGAAAAGAAAAAAATACTTACCTGGTGCAACATTTCCTTCAGCACGGATGGGAATCCTTCCGGGTCACGGTCCTACAGGCCGACCCACAGTGGTCCGTACCCCAGAGAAAAAGAGCAGAGAGAATTTGGATTAGTAAATTGGGCACTATATACCCCCAAGGCCTGAATGAGAAGTGAATGCAGTTGAGTGAGCGACATTGATGGCCTGTGCACATGGGTTAGCGCGCACCCTCCTAAAACACCCCCTAACCCTAATCTCAACCCCTAACCCTAACCTCAATCCCCTAACCCTAATCCTAACCTCAACTCCCTAACCCTAATCCTAGCCTTAATCCCCTAATCCTAACCCTAAGCCCTAACCCTAACCGCTAACCCTTACCCTAAACCTAATCCTAACCTTAATCCCCTAACCCTAACCTCAAGCCCTAACCCTAACCTCAAGCCCTAATCCTAACCCTAATCCCCTAATCCTAACCCTAATCCCCTAATCCTAACCCTAAGCCCTAACCCTAACCGCTAACTCTTACCCTAAACTTAATCCCCTAACCCTAACCTCAGGCCCCAACCCTAATCCTAACCTTAATCCCCTAACCCTAATCCTAATCCCTAACCCTAACCGCTAAACCTAACCTTAATCCCCTAATCCTAACCCTAATCCCTAACCCTAACCGCTAACCCTTACCCTAAACCTAACCCTAATCTCAACCCCTAACCCTAACCTCAATCCCCTAACCCTAATCCTAACCTCAACTCCCTAACCCTAATCCTAGCCTTAATCCCCTAATCCTAACCCTAAGCCCTAACCCTAACCCCTAACCCTTACCCTAAACCTAATCCTAACCTTAATCCCCCAACCCTAACCTCAAGCCCTAACCCTAACCTCAAGCCCTAATCCTAACCCTAATCCCCTAATCCTAACCCTAATCCCCTAATCCTAACCCTAAGCCCTAACCCTAACCGCTAACTCTTACCCTAAACTTAATCCCCTAACCCTAACCTCAGGCCCTAACCCTAATCCTAATCCCTAACCCTAACCACTAACCCTTACCCTAAACCTAATCCCAACCTTAATCCCCTAACCCTAAGCCCTAACCCTAACCGCTAACCCTTACCCTAAACCTAACCAGCCCGTGCCTCATGTTGGCAGTAATCTCACTGTAACAAACTTGTCTTACAATTAGTCTGCTTTTTTATTTTTTAATTTTAATTATAATAAAACACACTGGAACATGGAAAAATGGGTGGATTTAAGTTAGAGGGAAGTGCTTATGGCAACCCTAATATATATATACATATATATTTTAAAATATATATATAAATATAAGAACATTTTTTTATATATATATATTCCTTTATTTTTTTTAAAATATACACATTATATATATATATATATATATATATATATATATATATATATATATATATAAATAAAACACTAATATTTTGTGTTCAAAAATTCAAAAAAAGCCCTTCCACAATTTTTGAAAAGGCAGCTATTTTTCTGATTGGCTCTAAGCTGTTTCTTTTCAAACTGGAACAAGGGACAGGCTCCGATTGGCTCATTCAAACTGAGTCCCGCCCCCACACCATAAAATGGGACAACTGAGGCCTCAGAATTTCATTCACTGCTTCCAACTCTGAGAGAGAAAGCCTATAACACCTTTTACATTTCAAAGCTTATTATTCTGATCCTCAATATACATTTGTTTATTTTCATTTCTTTATTTTTTATATTTCAATTTATATATTCTTTTGAAAATCAGAACAAGCCTGCCTGAAGAAGGTTCTGAGAGAACCGAAACGTTGCAACGGCTTGTTCATTCCTCTATTTTTCAAATTTAAAAAAATACATCAGAAAAACATTTTGATTTCATTTGTCTAGTTTTATGTTTATCTAACAAAAAACACAAGACCAATTTGGATACATTTATCTGAGTTTATTGATTTGTTTTCCTTTATTTTACACAAGGTCACAAGACAAATTGAGTTATACTTACCTGATATATATTTTCAAATCCTTGTTTTAAATTCACATTTAGAAAACATGGTTCTGCCAGAGAGAGACGGTTGGACCGTTGTCACCCGTGGACGCAGGCGTGCCATTCAGGGCGCAGCCGGGCCTATGCCCCGTTCGTTCCGCAGCACTGAGCGTCATGCACAGAGGGAGAGAGTGTTCTCCTATGCAGACGCAGTTAAATATGGAGGCCACATGAGGGCGCCTCCGACTTACCGTACTGAGCCCTATCAGCGGTCTGGTAGACCACAATTTTTTGAACCCCGGGCCCGTTTTGGGCCCGATACATTTATTTCCAGACAAAAATCCTTCATGAAGGGACCAAGGGAGAGGGTGCAGAACAGCACGTGGCCCCTTCATTCACACCTGAAAAAGAAAAACACGTATCAGAGACAAAACACAAAGCCCAAGACCTATTCGGATGACCCTGATTTTGTAATGAAAACCCGTACCTTGTTTAAAATTGTCAAATTAGTGCACCACAAAAATAATATTGGCCAGGAACAGCCTCCTGCAATTAACAAAATTGAAAAGCACCTGTCAGAGGTCATCAAACCAGCCTTGCCCAACCCCACGACACAAGCCCTTATTGAGGGCAATGCCAAAAACTGGGCCTATACCACCATGCTGATTCTTAAACAGCATTATGAAGACGCACTGGTGGAAGAAATGGCCAAGCTTCAGCATGTTCCTTCCCAGGGCTGGGAGGAATGCTTCAATACTGCCATCGTGTGGGCTAAACGTGGTATTGGCAAAAGGCTGAAAGACAAAACTATACACGAAGCTCACATGTTGGTAGGGGAGAAATGGAAGACCCCTGCTCCTGCTGCCGATTCTGAAGAAAGGAGGGAGGAAGCGGAGACCCAAACTTGCCCTCCGGCTCCTCCTCTCCCAGAAAACGCGACGGCTACAACCGTTACGGTGCAGGCGTTGGTGCACACTGGGTCACACTCACAATCGCTGTCTGAAATGTCCACCCCAGTAGTAGTAAAACCGTCTAAAACGGTATCCACCATGACAGACCCACTGAACGATTGGTCCCCTACTAGAGAGGAGGACTCAGACAGCCAATCAGATGGGCCATTTAATCTCCCGGCCTCCCCAAAAGATCAACGCACTCCTCATTTGCGTTCCAACCCCTGTGTCAGACAGGAAAAGGACCTCATCGTCATCGAGGACCAAGGGGAGTGTGAACAGGGTATTGGTGGCTCACAAAGGGTGACCCTAAGCCCCGACAAGGTCACTAGCCTTAGGACAGCCACACAGGCCCGTTTCAATGTCGACTTCGGCCTTCCTTCTGGAGTACAACGTGACTCCCAGGAGGACGGGCCGAATAGGCATATAAACACACCCAGAAAAATGGTCGAGTGGAAGCTGACGGTCCGCAAAAAATGGCTCATTATCGGTGACTCCAATCTGTCCAAAATCCCACCATTTAAAAATCCGGACCTCCAAATAGAAAGCTATCCGGGGGCCACGTTCAGACACATGGAGGCCGTTATAAATAAAAATGCTGTCTCCACCGACGTGGAACACGTCGTCCTATCATTGGGGATTAACAGCCGGACACAGAACGCTAAAGACACCGCGATTAAACAGATGCAGGCGGCTTTACGAGCAGCTAAAGAAAAGTTCCCTCTGGCACAAATTTGGGTTCCAGAGGTGAACTTTTCAGGCATGCTCCCGACAAAGGAGCAGACGCAGTTGACCACCCTAAACGCCTATATCTGTGCCAACCTGAAACACATTCCAGCCCTGTCCAGATCAGAATTTCACACCGAGAGTGACAACATTCACTGGACGGTGGACACAGCCAGGAACATGCTCCAGCACTGGCTGCATTATTTAAATTAAATCTCCCCACAAGCCTGCATGCACAGGAGGGGAATCGGAATGTCATAATTTTATCCCAAAAATTCCATATCACTCCCCCACAACTTAGCCTGCTCGATAGAGGATTGACCTTTATCCCGTCAGGTAAAATGAGCAGGAAACGCCAACGAATGCAAACACAATTCGACCTGCAACAATACCATAGGCGACTTAAATTGGCAGCTTATTTCCAAAAAGACACAGAATCTAATCCCCCTCCGTTCACACCCAAATCGGACTGGGTCCCACCCGCAGACAAATTACCTACAGAACTCCACACATTAATTGAAAGGGACCTGAAATATCTGAGAAAACATTTCAGGCCATTCCAGGAAGCGCCTAACCTCACTCCGGAGGAAATGAGTGCCCTAAAACAGCTCAGGGACAATAATGAGATTGTCATTAAACCTGCAGACAAGGGCAGCGCTATAGTGATATGGGACCGATCGCAATACTTATGGGAGGGGTATAGACAATTAAATGATCCAACATATTATAGGAAATTAGATAGACCCGTTTATTTAGATACGGTACCCCTAGTTAAAAAGATAGTCCAATCCCTATATTTAAAAAAATATATTAATGCCAAACAAAAATCCTACCTATTGGGTAACGGGGAACCCAGAAGTAGGAGGTTTTACATGCTCCCCAAAATTCACAAGGACCCAGCCAAATGGAGCAAGCCCCACGAAATTCCCCCAGGAAGGCCTATAGTATCGGATTGCGGCAGCGAAACATACTATACGGCTGAATTCCTGGATTTTTATTTAAACCCCCTTTCAATTGGCCACCCCAGTTACATAAAAGACACATACGACTTTGTCCAGAAAGTCAAAGGACTAGAAATTCCCCAAAAGGCTATCTTGTTCACTATGGACATAGATAGCCTTTACACTAACATCGATATCCAGGAAGGCATACAGGCCATAAAAAATATTTTTCAAAAAAACCCTGACACCTCAAGGCCCGATAAGGAGCTCATTCGATTGTTAGAAATTAATTTAAGTAGGAATGATTTTGAATTCAATGGGGAATTCTTCCTACAGGTTAAGGGCACGGCGATGGGCAAAAAGTTTGCCCCGGCCTACGCCAACATATTCATGGCAGAATGGGAAGATTCGGCCTTAACCCGATGCCACAAACGGCCCCTTCATTACTGTAGGTATCTGGACGACATCTGGGGAGTATGGACGCACACTGAAGAGGAGTTCGAGCAATTTGTGACCACATTAAACAACCACAACCCTTCTATAAAATTAAAACACACCACTAGTCAGCTATCAGTAGACTTCCTAGACACCACCACTTACAAAGGCCCAGATTTTAGTTCGACACACAAATTGGACATAAAAGTCTTCTTTAAAGAAACTGACACGCATGCCCTTCTGCACAAAAGGAGTTTCCATCCCAAACACACTTACTCGGGCCTGGTAAAGTCGCAACTCCTCAGGTTCCGTCGCATATGCACCCAGGAACGGGACTTTATGGAAGCGACACGGATCCTCTTCAGGGCACTTAGGCCCAGAGGATACAACAGGTCCTTCTTGAGGAAAGTTTTTAAATCTTACCTGGTAAGAAGGGCCCAGGCGGAGGGTAACAGCGTGCCCTTCGTCCTGACGTACTCCTCGGCCTCTACGAAACTGACCAGAGAGGTAAGGGCCAACTTCCAGCACATATTGGGACAAACACAAATATTCAAGGACCATAAAGTTATTGCAGCATACAGGAAAAACAAAAGTTTACAGGACCACCTCATTAGAGCTAAACTCCATTCCCTTTACAACACAAAACCCAAACATCACGGTCAATATTTAGAACAAAACGAATATATACAAAACAAAATCACAAAAGAGGTTTTTAATACTCACCGATCGGGCACGGTACACAGCAAAAACTGTGTTTACCTCATCAGCTGCAAACAATGTGGAGCCCAATATGTGGGAGAGACGAGCAACACCATTCTGGTTAGAATGACACAACACAAACACAACATCCTGAAAGGAAAAGAAAAAAATACTTACCTGGTGCAACATTTCCTTCAGCACGGATGGGAATCCTTCCGGGTCACGGTCCTACAGGCCGACCCACAGTGGTCCGTACCCCAGAGAAAAAGAGCAGAGAGAATTTGGATTAGTAAATTGGGCACTATATACCCCCAAGGCCTGAATGAGAAGTGAATGCAGTTGAGTGAGCGACATTGATGGCCTGTGCACATGGGTTAGCGCGCACCCTCCTAAAACACCCCCTAACCCTAATCTCAACCCCTAACCCTAACCTCAATCCCCTAACCCTAATCCTAACCTCAACTCCCTAACCCTAATCCTAGCCTTAATCCCCTAATCCTAACCCTAAGCCCTAACCCTAACCGCTAACCCTTACCCTAAACCTAATCCTAACCTTAATCCCCTAACCCTAACCTCAAGCCCTAACCCTAACCTCAAGCCCTAATCCTAACCCTAATCCCCTAATCCTAACCCTAATCCCCTAATCCTAACCCTAAGCCCTAACCCTAACCGCTAACTCTTACCCTAAACTTAATCCCCTAACCCTAACCTCAGGCCCTAACCCTAATCCTAACCTTAATCCCCTAACCCTAATCCTAATCCCTAACCCTAACCGCTAAACCTAACCTTAATCCCCTAATCCTAACCCTAATCCCTAACCCTAACCGCTAACCCTTACCCTAAACCTAACCCTAATCTCAACCCCTAACCCTAACCTCAATCCCCTAACCCTAATCCTAACCTCAACTCCCTAACCCTAATCCTAGCCTTAATCCCCTAATCCTAACCCTAAGCCCTAACCCTAACCGCTAACCCTTACCCTAAACCTAATCCTAACCTTAATCCCCTAACCCTAACCTCAAGCCCTAACCCTAACCTCAAGCCCTAATCCTAACCCTAATCCCCTAATCCTAACCCTAATCCCCTAATCCTAACCCTAAGCCCTAACCCTAACCGCTAACTCTTACCCTAAACTTAATCCCCTAACCCTAACCTCAGGCCCTAACCCTAATCCTAATCCCTAACCCTAACCACTAACCCTTACCCTAAACCTAATCCCAACCTTAATCCCCTAACCCTAAGCCCTAACCCTAACCGCTAACCCTTACCCTAAACCTAACCCTAAAACCTAAAACCTAACCCTAATCCTAACCCTAAAACCTAACCCTAATCCTAAGTCTAAAACCTAACCCTTACTCTGCTTCCCTTCCCATGTCACCTCATACTGACCAATGTTGAAAAGGGTCCCAAAAAGTACTTCAACCAAAACCCAATATGGGAAACTCACAAAATGACAATAACTATCTGAGCTATAGCAGTGCTTAACAGGCGCCGGCCAGTGCACTTGCCTTGGCTCCCTATTCAACCTAGCAGTTTCCAGACTGTGACGGGGGGAGTCATTGTAATCTCAAAAACCTAACCCTAACTAACTATTGTTAGTTGAGCTGCAACAACTAATAATCGATTATGAAAATTGCCAACGAATCTCATTATCGATTAGTTGGTCTGCGCATGGCCTGGGGCACGTTTACTCTGAGTTATTTCTGTTCGGAAAACATGCCTCGGAGAGTGCAGACCCCGTAGTGTTGTGTCCCGTACTATGCACTTACACTACACTATCGTCTAGTGTATGAAGTTTAGAAGGGTAGTATCGTCTCAAATGCTGTATTTGTGCACTTGCAGTGTTAATTCTGTCCTTTATTATAATGGGAGCAATCTGTAAGGGATCTACTTGTAACAAGGCATAAACAGCGTCACGCAACCCTAGATCTGTAATGTCTAATTAAAACGGTACTATCAAAGTAAACATAAGTAAAACAATATACCTAAAGTCAGTGAGTAACAGAAACCATAAGGTGCAAAGTGAGATTTTATTCATTTAGAATCAGTTTTTTTCTGCATAGAACAGAAATGTTTGTCCAATTTCTTAGAAATTGTATATTGCATTTATATATATATATATATATATATATATATATATATATATATATATATAAATAAAATACACACACACATATATATATATATATATATATATAGAGAGAGAGAGAGAGAGAGAGAGAGAGGTATGTGTCAGACCTGCAAAGAGGTGAAGGTGACGTTTACGAATGACATCCCTGTAGGGGGGTCTGGGGGCATCCTCCCCCAGAAGAAAATTTTTGTGATTTTAACATATAAACGAAGCATTCTGGTGAACTCTGAAAGGAAAATAAAGGGAAAAGACACCATTTGCTTTAGCTCTTTTTTATCCTCATAAAAGTTTGTTAGGGCTGGTCCCAACTGCATCCATCAACTTTTAATAATCCGCCAGAGCCGCTGTTTCGGGTTTAAAGCAAAGACTCCAGTTCACTTGCTGATCGGAAAACATTAGAGACGTCCTCTGGCCCACACCTCACCTGCAGCGGCAGATAATTACATCATATATGACCCAGCTGAAGCCCATAGGCAAATATTAAAAACCCAATTGTTGTTTCACGACTTTGAAACATAAAACCGAAGAAAAGATGCTTCACTAGTTTTACATCTCTAAACTGAATACATTAGCAAACAACACTGATCATGTTAACACATAATCATGGCCAACACAATCACTCATTAAAACACAGCGGCTCTTTTTTTATTACGTGTTCGTTTTTATTTCACTTGTAACTTTCGATAACAACAGACATTAAAATCAGACAGAAATACGGATGCAGTGGGAGTTTTAGTCTTAAACTCAGCAAAAGTATTCCGATTCATTCTGAACTGATTGACGTTAGCTTACATGCTAACAAGCTTACCAAGTTTGATGGGGTAACGTTAGGAAAAAATGTATCATGACACACTCGACTTACTTACTAACCGACAAAGTAACTTGATTTGGCAAGTTAACGTTACTGTAGCAACTAGTTACCTGAGGTTAATTTAGTCAGCAGACTAACTTACTTAATTGTTGTAGTACCATGAAAACTTGTCCATGAAAAAGGAGGATTTTTTTAGAGGAGGATTAGATTGGTGTTAGATTAGGGTTAGGGTTACATTACCACTTGAAGACATTCAATCAGAGCTAATGGCAACAGGACAACATTTCTAAAGTGAAGCCTCCAGGAATTAATGTTTGTCACCTTTAAGAGACTGTAGAGGTTTCCTTCGTAGGTACTGAGGAATTTGGTCACCATGTGGTAGCGCAGGAATGATAACCCTAACCCTAGTTTCCAACATTGCCACCTCCTAAACTGTGATGTCATGATGCCCAGGATGCTGTGGGCTAAAGTACAAAGGTGAAGAATAATAATCTAGGTTGGTTTAATAAAAATCTAACAGTCCATCTATTTACTAACCTGAACCCAAAGGTTTTTTTTATTACTCTGACTAGAATAGCATAAGTAGGAGTCCACTCATTTTTGCCTGCAGTCATAACCAAGTTGTCAAAAACCTAAAATAGGAGTTGTCTAATTGCTACCAAGTGTGGTGCACCATGGACTGGTGTATGATTGGTGCTAATCACCAGGTAGAAGACTTGACCCCATTTAAGGTCTGTTGGCCTCAGACCACCCACCTGCGTGCTGTCCTAGTGGACCCAGGAAGGCTGGCTACTTACCTTGCCCTGACCAGAATGACTCTTGTTAACACCGCAAGGTTTCCCGAGTCACCCGAGCAGAGCCTGCGACTAGGTCTACCCAGCTAAAAGTTGTCTTAAGATCAAGTCCTTCGATAGCATTACAGGAGGTAGACTTCCATGCCCAATATTTTTCTGGCTTATCAATAAACTTTTTTTAAGCTCAAACACACCTGAGATAGCAGTATGGGGCTCATTACGATGTGAGGGTGCATGGCTTGTCAATTTAATGTTTTGTCTTAGAGATGGTGCATCATGCAATACAGAGTTAAAATGTAATGTTTCCATCCAAATGTTTGAAGGATTCAGCATGGGTGTGCATGGTGTGGCAGCTGAGGGGTGTCTCAGTATGTGTGAGAACAGGAGTAGAGAGCAGTTTCTCTTGCAAGTCCTGAACAGGAATGTTAGTGTTGGGCTCAGAGGTTTCTGAAAGCATTGATAACTGCATTTTCTTGGTGGAGTGCCTTCAGTGTAGCCTCTAAATGAATCTCCTCCACTTTAAGCTGAGGTTGTACTTGAGCTTGTTTTACTCTCACTACTATTTCCTTTTGTACATATGTGGCTCTAGTCCGTGCTGCTTCTACCTTTGTATGAGTCTCTAATGCAGCCAAGCGTGTTGCAGACTTGCTTGAGTGTCTTGATGATCATGAGCACACTGATCTGTTTTGCCATTTTGGGGTGAAAATAGAACATGAAATATCATCCACTGAT
>CM042552.1:30000-130000 GCA_023630585.1 Cranoglanis bouderius
GCTACGTTGTTGTACCCGAATCAGGCTTTGGTGATGGAATTATGGCAAGACTTTATCCGCAGTTGAGTGTGGCAGTTGTTTGAGGCTAATTTGTTACTCCTGATTTAGGCTTTGGTGATGTTAATTAGCCGTAGCTTTATCCGTAGTTGGGTATTAGGTTGTGGGTATTGTCTTGGTGATGGCTTTGATGATGGTAATCCCTGTATCCGTGGTTGGGTATTTGTACTGATTGGAATTGTTCAGGCCAAGCTATTATTACTGGTTCAGGTTTTGGAAACTGGGCAAGCTGATTTAACTATTTTAAGTTTTTTATTTTAACCCCTCTCCTGCTTTATCTAAAGAGGTCTGCTATAGGTCAAATATTTGTTCGTTGTAGCTGATGTTTCAACCTTTTAGGTTTCATTTGTTGTTTATTTATTTATGTTTTTATGTATTACTTATGTATTAATCATTAAATCATTTATTTACTTATGTATCTAGTTTATCATTATAATTTTTTGCATACTAAGACTTTTACTAAATTTTAAGACACATCATCAGTAGTGCTCCTCAGAGTCATCGAGTGTTTCGGCCTTTAATCACTATACACCCTCATCTGAGGTGGCCAGCCGTGGGTCGATCACTCCCCGGCCTGTGTCCCATAGCCAATCAATTATATTTGTAAAGTGCTTTTAAATATAGGTATTGCTAAGATGTGACTTTATTTAAAAACGTTAGTTTGGTTAAATGGGGTTTTATTGTTCCATCTATTTTTTTCAACTTATTTGTTTTGACTATAATAGTAAGATTTAAATGACAATTAGTTATTAATTTTCTAGCCAAAATATTATATTTGTAAAGCACTTTTAACTGTGGGTATTGTTAAGAAGCTATTTTTTCTGGCTAATAAATTAGTTTTTTTATGGCAAGATTTAGACTTCAATTAATTTTAAAGCTTTTACAGATTTTAAACTAAAAAAATTCAAGTTGCTATAAAGTGTGGTGCACAATGGACTGGTGCATGGGCGGTGCTAAGTCACCAAGTAGAAGACTTGGCCCCATTTAAGGTCTGTTGGTCCCAGACCACCCAACAGAGTGCTGTCCTAGTGGACCCAGGAGGGCTGGCTACTTACCTAGCTCTGACCAGAATGACTCTTGTTAACACCGCAAAGTTTCCCGAGTCACCCGAACAGAGCCTGTGACTTGGTCTATCCAGCTAAAAATGCCTAATTATCTAACACCGCTAACTTTCATTAACACCGCAAGGTATCCAGGCTGTCCGGCCACGTCCCCTCTAGCTAAGGCAGGGGTCCGGAGGTAGGTCCCATGCAATATGTCACCTCCAGATGGCCCTGGTCGGGTAGCAACCCAGCGGACGACTTCCCTACCTGTAACCACCTCACAAGGAGCTGGAACCCTACGGGAAGCCATCAAGCTTCTACTGGGTTGTGTCCCCTAGGGTTAAGCGTGTGTTACATTACTACTCTTACATTACTCTGTAAGAGTAGATTCGGGAAGTAATCAGGCTTCTACTGACGTAGCCACCCCCCGGCTCGGAGCATGAGTGGTTGTGTCTGACCAAGTCATTGCTAGGAACCGGTGTTCCTGGTTATGGTAGATTCTAAAATTTTTTAAATGCTCCTAAGGCCTATATGTGTGTGAACATCGGAAAGAGGGGGTTCTATTGTGTAAGTAGAAGAAAACTGCGTGTGTATAGCTACAACGGTTGCTGAAATATTTGCGTTTAAAGTCAGAAATGAAAAGGACCATGATTATCTTTTTCTCGAATATAAAGTAGTTTAGTGCTGCACATAATTATCTTGTCCAGCGAATCATAAGCGGCTGCACGTCTACCCTCAGTGGGACTTGTGTTGAGAAGGAAAGGCTGTGATGTGCAGTTTTGCTGATTTTAATGGGTCTCCTTCATCCATTACACTGTGCTTTCCACAAGCACTGAATAAAGGTGTGATCCACGAAGGAGGCCTGTGAAGGTCCAGCCCCTATACCGGTTGAGTCACCATGGGGGGCGGGACTAAGTTTTACAGACAGACATACAGACCCGGGCACAAACTTCTGGTTTTATGTATATATTTATGTGTTAAATTAATTATTTTTATACTATCTTATCTAGATATATTGGTTTTTATCCATTCATAATGATTTATTTTTATTTACTTATTTATTGAAATCTACCAGTCTAGGACTCTGGATTCATGGGGTGCGGGACTTTTGGGACCGCTAGAGGAGTCTTAAGGACTCCTTCCTCTTTTTCTTTCTTGTGTGTGTGATACTAATCAGACTAACATAAGACTGAAGTGGTTGATGTTTTTTAGTACATATACTTTTAGCACTTTAACCCATTTTAAGCACTTTTTTAACCACCTTCTGTACCACATGGATAGATCCTTAGAAGATCCAGATCCAACTAGGAATCCAGAGTCCAGATGGGTAGTACAGATTTCAGGACCTCTCTCCTTCTAGCACCCTATCTAGGGTTAGGGTTTGATAGCAGTAGGGGTCCCCCTCCCACCTCATCATCCACCCATATTCTTTCACTTCTCTTCATTCCCCTATTTAGCACTTACTACTGGGACTATTCAAGGGGCACACAAGGTTTTCACTTTATGATGTGTGGATTTATCAACACAAAATTACTTATTTAGAGTGTATTAGTATCCTTTTTCACTTTTTATTTTGCTGTGGGTAGCACTTACATTGATAGCACTTATATAATTGATAGCACTTTGCACGAAAACTGTTAGCACCATGTTTAGTCCCAGTACCTCCAATTTCAATAAAACCTAAATTCTGGTTACCAATTTGTCAAGTTGTACGTATTCTGTATAGCTCTTTTCTATAATTGAAAACCCTAACCCCTGACCCTAACCCCCTAACCCTAATCCCTAACTCTGACTCTGACCCCTAACCTTAACCCCTAACCCTGACCTTAACCACTAATCCCTTAACCCTAAACCCTAACCTTAACCTATGTCCTAATCCTGTAACGTATGACGGTGTCCAAACTGATTTCTGAATTAACCTAGGCTTAACATAAAAAAAATGTTTCACCACTCAGGTGACCGAGAGTAACCCCGAGAGGCCTCCTGCGGCCAGATACCCCTTTGGAATGCAAAAGACTCTTGCAAACACCCAGAGGACTTACACCTACAATAAAAGAGACCTTTCATGAACCTAACGGGTGTGAACGTCTGGAAGACTTCACAATTAGGTTCATCAGCAGGGGTCAACCAAAACCCCGACCAAGGGCCTGTAAATCTCTGATCTAATCTCTGTTTACAACCACATGGACTAGCATCAGAGCCGACCAGGCTAGGAGGAAAAACGTCCTCCCCAAAGGTCACCCTGAGGTGACCAAGGACCGGTGGGACATTAGAAGAACACCAGCCCCCTCTTCTGGACATACACACACTCACGCACACACAGTGAAAATGTCTCTTGAATGTAACATATAATCATATTTCCAGATAGTTATAATGTATTCATATATGCATGTGTTATATGTCTAGATAACCTAACTATAGTGATTTTAGATAGTTTGAGCGAGAAGCTAATTTTAAGTTGTCTGTAACCATGTCTAATGATCCTTCACTGTCCAAGATATCATAATCTCATTAAGTTTGGTACCAAAATCATTGTCTCGTAATATGCCAATTAACGATGCATACTACAGGACGATGGGATGTATCATTCTATACTTTTCCATATTTCATCTTAATCCAAACTTAATACAAACCCCGCCTTGACATGCGACCCGCTCTGGGACAGACCAAGAAAGTTCTCCCCCCAGAACGTTCTCATCTCTCTGGATTCGCCAGCAGCTCAGAGAGGCGTGTACGTTGGCATTGTCCATAAAAGACCACGACACGCGTTCCTCTACACTTCTCTCTTCCTCTTTACCTACACTTTACTTCCTTACTTTACTTTCTACTTTTACTCTCCTTTTTCTTTACTTTGACTTCACTTTTCTCTCTCTCTCTCACGGACTTGCTCTCTTCCGCCTTCTTTTTCCGGTACTCCTCTGGACTCTCCTTTGTCTCGTTAAACCACATGGCAATTACCGTTTTCTTTCTTCTTTCTACTTTGGCGAGACCCAACACCCCGACTCTACCAACGCAGAAGATTCAGCAAACTCCTCGCTAAATCTACGAACCAAGGGCCCTCGTGAATGGCATAAAACTAATGCAAGTATAAATTTTAATTGATCTATAGAGGTGTCCTTTTAAGCCAGTGCCCCTGTTGAAGGTGAATTCAATTCATTGCTGATTCTCGAGGTTAAACTGTTGTGTGTTCTGCCATTGTTAATTTCATCATCATTTTCCTTTTGTTTCTTTCACTTTCCCTGTATATATGTATTATTTGTTTATACCTCGTTGTGTATATCAGTAGTTTTACGTAGTTATTAAAATCCATGGTTATCACGCTGGATCGTCTCTGTTTTTACTCATGGCAAGGTTCATTTTTAACGTTGCTTTTCACTACACACTGTATTTCTTTTAACTTAGAATAAACTATACTTCGTGGCCAGAAGAATAATTTATTCTTTTAGAGTAATACGAAGACTGCCCTGGTAAGTTTGGTGGACAAACAGATCAAGCTGCTTCGCATTTAATTCTAGAGCTAATCTACAGTAATTAATATAACATTCCTTTTCATGGTCGATTTATATCCATAACTAATCAGAACACGCTTCGATTAGAGCTATAGATATATTTCACCCATTTGAGCTAGATTCGCTACAACCCTAACCTTTAATACCAACTCCAACCCTTAATCCTAAACCTAACCTTTAACCCCTTAACTTCTAGACCCTGAACCATAACCCCAACCCCCTAACCTTAACCCCCTTACCCTAACCCCAATTTTTTACCCTTAATACCTAGGGTTAACCCAACCCTAACCATAACCCACTTCCCTCAACCTCAAGACCCCTCCCCTCCCCTCTTTTGTTTCCCTCCTTTATAGTCCCAGTCCCTCCAATTTCAATAAAACCAATAAAAAAATTTGGTTTTATTTGGTGTGGGTCTTGAACTGGGGACCTTGTGGTCTATAGACCAGTTGTTATGCCACCACCCCATGGTAGTCCTGTACTTGTGCATGACTCTTTAAAAAAAAAAAAAAAAAAAAGTGTGCCCATGCCATAAGGGGCAATTGCCCGTACAAGAATATTTTATTTTCCCCTAACCATTACCCTAACCCCAAGCCTAACCCCTAACCCCTAACCATAACCCTCTGGCTGCTCATTAGGCATAAATTCATACATTTAAAATCTATATCCTGAATTTATATATTTCTGTAAAGCTGATCTGAGACAATGTCCATTGTTAAAAGCACTATACAAATACAACTGAATTGAATTTAATTGAATTTCTCAAGTTCAACAATGAGAGAAAGAAAATAAACCTTGCGTCTTACTGATGTTTGCATAACAAAAATTTCATTTAGGTGCATACACTCCTGGGCAAAAAAAAAAAAAAAAGAATTAAACAAATGCACTCCTGAGACCTCATGTGCCACCTTTTGCTCTTTTACTTTTGCTGCAGTGAACTGTTTGGGGAAAAGCTATTCACTTATATAGCTATTCACTTCTTGTATGCAAGGATAACATGTCTGAGTATACAAAATTAAAATAAAGTTAAAATAAAATAAAAGCTGCCTGCAAGTTTACACACAAGTCAAACATTTAAAGAAATCAAAGTCAAAAGCTATCCCATACTGAGTTACTTTATCTATTTCTTTAAGTCTTTCTAATTTCCTGACCAATAATTTCTTATTAAGACCAGTAAAAGCTTAATATTTTACAATTTTGGGCTTGGCCCATTTTTTTGTTTTTTGTTTTTTTGCCCAGGAGTATAGTAAAATATAATGCACTTCACAGTAGTCCAGTACATGCTGTGGCTGTAGCATACACATTCAAATCCCACCGCCTGTTGCACTACACACACCAGCTAGGGATCTATCTGATTGTAGAATGACTAGGTGGATTATAGTAATATTCAGTTATGTGGAAATACTGAGGAAACTGAGCAAAATTTATTGCATTGATATAATTCTCCTGGAATCACTTTGTGGTTAAACATATCAAGAGAAAATAAAGTTGTTAGACAGGCTTGAATGTTTACTTGTGATGTAAGGAGAGAACACCTCAGTTTGTAACCAAAACAATTGGCAACGACTAGGTGACTTTTCTTAAAGATTGCAAACATGATGTGCTATATCAGAAACTATGAGATGAAGATGAGGAGTCTGCCTACACAGTTGTCCCCTCCACAGAAATGTATAAACGTCTTTGTTTTGCTTCGTTTGTATTAATGCAGTGAACTAGCCAGCCATGCATTATTACCTTGCGTTAGTTACTAATTCTAGCCTCGTGAATTAGGATTCTAGTAAACATGGAACAAAAGAAATAATATTAAAAGGAAAATAAATTATAAACTGGAAATTTAACAGAAGTTTGGTATAAAGAACAAACTTTAGTAGACCTAATAATGACACAGAATATTGTAACAGTTGATATTTTAGAAAATAAACTATAACCATATTCAAAAATATAGAACAAAGGCTAATTGTGATTTTGAAGTTAGCAAATAATTTTACTATGCATTGATTACAACATATATATATATATATATATATATATATATATATATATATATATATATATATATATATATATATATACATACATATATTAAAACCATATTGACAGAAATAAAGGATTATATACCAATAGATTATTCAAAAGATTAATTATTTAAAGATTTTAAAAATGACATTAGATTAGTTATACCCCAACATTTGTATTCAAAGTAATAGACCAAATATGCTCAAACACAGAGAAACATCATAATAAAACATCTACAAAAATTGTATTACAAAAATGTTGGTAATAATATCTATAATAATAATTAATTGAAATATGTGAAATAAATATATTAATATATTCCACTGGCGGTACTGAAACAACAGATACATGGTGAATAACAGCAATTAGATCTGATTATAGAAATTAGTGATAGTAGATAAAAGCTGAAGTTATGTTGTGTGAAGAGCGTGTGTGATAGTCAGGAGTCCTACACACAGAAGGAGGAACCGTGTTCCAGCATGAAACATAGGTGCACCCGACGCTGAAACACACACAAAGACAAACACAAATTAGATAAAAATGCTGGATAACATTTGTTTAATATCTGTTTATACTAACCCCATTTCCATAAAAGTTGGGATTTTTTCCTAAAATGCAATAAAAACAAAAATCTGTGATTTGTCAAGTCTCTTGAAACTTTAATTAACTGACAAAAGTACAAAGAAAAGATATTCAATGTTTTCACTGACCAACTTAATTGTATTTTGTAAATATAAACAAATTTAGAATTTGATGCCTTTAACACACTCAAAGAAAAGTTGGGACAGAGGCATGTTTACTGCTGTGTTACATCACCCTTCCTTTTAATTAAACTTTTTAATGGTTTGGGAAGGATACTATTTGTTGCAATTTTGCAAGTCGAATTTTTGCCCATTCTTGCATGATACAAGATTTCAGCTGCTCAACAGTCCTTGGTCACCATTGTCTGATTCTCCTCTTCATGATGCGCCATAGGAGACAGACACACACTCTGTGTCTATGAAGCCATGCTGTTGTAGCACGTGCAGAATGAGGCCTGGCATTGTCCTGCTGAAATAACCATGGACTTCCTGGGAAAAGACATTGCCTTGATGGCAGCATATGTCTCTCTGAGGGTGGTGGTAGCTCAGTGGTTAAGAAGTTGGGCTATTGCTCAGAAGGTCGTGAGTTCAAATCCCAGCACCACCAAGCTGCCACTGTTGAGCACTTGAGCAAGGCCCTCAACTGCTCCCTGGGCATGTTCATGGTTTGTAGGGTCCACTAACTTGGATGGGTTAAATGCAGAGGACAAATTCCTAGTATGGGTTACCATACATTGGCTTTCACATGTCACTTTCACTTCTAAAATCCCAATATATGTACATATGCATGTCATAGATGCCCTGATGCACCCCCGTACCATCACAGATGTGTTTCCGCATAGGCTTCCTCCTTGGGTTGCACTTCTGGATGCAGCAGTGGACTTAAGTTAAGTGACTTTTAAGTGGTTTTCCGAAGTACTCCCAAACCCATGTGGTTATATTTATCATAGTAGCATGACGATTTCACAGGCAATGCCGCCTGAGGGCTCAAAGGTCACGCACATTCAAAAGTGGTTTCCGGCCTTGCCCTTTACGCAATGAGATTTCTCCAGATTCACTGAATCTTTTCACAATATTATGCACTGTAGATGGTGAAAGACCTCAATTCTTTGCAATCTTGCATTGAGCAATGTTCTTTTTGAACTGACTCACAATTCTCTCAGAATTCTCTCCCAAAGTTTGGCACAAAGTGGTGAGCTAGATATCATTTAAATTTTAATAATTAATTCATTCATTCATTATCCTTCCACTTTTCCTAGTGTGGATTGTGATGGCAAAATGATGAGAAGGTGAACCCCAGCCACAGATTCCAGCTCCTCCCCAGATATTTCCAACCCAACTGTGAGACATAATTCCTCCATCAGATCCTGGGTCTGGCCCTGGCTCTCACTCCAGTGGGACGTGCCTGATATAGCTCTATTGAGAGCCAATTAGGGTATGTTCTTGTGAGGTTCCCAAACCACTTCAACTGGCTCTTCTCAATTCGGAGAAGCAGTGACTCTGAGGCTCTCCTGAGTTGTTGAGCCCCTCACCCTATGACCGTGATTAAGCCCAGCAACCCTGCTGAGGAACCTCACTTCCACCATCTATACTCACAACCATGTTCTTTCACTCATTACCCACAGTCCGTGACCATAGGTGAGAAAAGAGACATAGACTGAAAATAGACTGACAGCTTCATCCACAATCTGAGCTCCTGTTTCATCACCACAGGCTGATGCAGCAACTGTAACACTGCTGATGCTGAAACATCAATCAAAACAAACAAAACAAAACTCTTCTCTTGCTTAAAGGCTTACTATACTATTTATTTGTTTTATGTTCTAGGATAGAACATGCATCATGAACATCTATTATGTGACAGTTGCTAACTTTAGGCATCTGATGCTGGTATTTTAAGTAAACCTGAACTTTAGCTGATAGCTCTTTGGTTGTCATATCAAAATTCCAAGTTTCCAGGAGTAACATTTGAGCATGAGTATTGTTCTGACAGTCCTATTTGGTAATAATTTCTTAGTACCTAGCTCTAACTAACTGAATAATGTGGATGATAATGATACAATAAACAGAATCCATAATGAAAACACATACTTTTTTATATAAAAAAGTTCAATAAATGTGGAACTGAACACTAAACTGGTGATAGGATAAACTCTGGATTACTGTAGCAGTGTGCTATTTGGTAAACAGTGTTCTTACCCTGAGCTGTGGTATTGGCAGAAGTCATTTGGTTTGTCTGGCTGGTGGTTGCAGTAGTGATTGTTGATTGAGATGTCACAAGGGGGATTTTGCCCCCAACCAGGCCAATGTTCAGGGTGTTCAAATCAGATTGGTACTGCTGAGCCACCCAGGACTGAACCACTGAGGAGTTCTCAAACAGCTTCAGATCAGCCAAATTCACCCCAAGTAGACCTTGCACTGTGCTTACATTTAAGGCCTGAAACACAAAAACATAAAAATTTACATTTTACATTTACGTTTATAGCATTTGGCAGATGCCCTTATCCAGAGTGACTAACATTTTACAACTGAGCAGTTGAGGGTTAAGGTCTTTACTCAAGGGCCCAGCAGTGGCAGCTTGGTGGTGCTGGGATTTGAACTCACAACCATCTGATCAAATGTTAGCAAACTTTTTTTACTAATTATATTTTTGCACCAAATTTTTTAAACAAAATTCTCAGCTATTAACTAAACTTTGCAGTAAAAAGGCAGCACCTCTGTGGCCAGATCTGCTAAAACAGCTGTAATGATATTTCATACCATGATAACAGCAGGGTTTAGATTCATGAAGGTGGTGATGTCCATGCTGACATTCTTGGTAGAAAGAGATCGTATATCTTGCACAGGAGCACCGCCTACACACACACACACACACACACACACACACACACACACAGAGTTGTATTAAGTTGGTGCATTTGAGTAATATAAACATAGATTAGCACTTGTCTTTATCATTTTGTAATTGAGCATCAATAAGAACATTCCTTCACTTTATTAATTTTTTTATATTGACCCCATTGCCTCCCAATTTTACCAATACCCATCCACTAGTTAGCCAGCTCTTCCTTATCACATGACAGATATAGGGTAGGGTGAAATTTTGCACATCCTTCCTCCAAGACACATGAAGCCAGCAAACTGCATCTTACATTTACATTAACATTTACGGCATTTGGCAGACGCCATTATCTTTTCACACTGCTGCTCATGATGCATCCCTTGGCTGTGTAACACACTCAGAAGAGAGATCTATCTGCCAAGATTGGCTAGCATTGCTCTGACTGATAGAGAAGAGAGCTTGCCTTTATGAGTATGCCCCTCCCACCCAGAGATTATTGCCAATTTTGCTCCTTTGGATTTCCTGCTGCAGATGGCTATGCAATATAAGGCATGATTACTTTGTAAAATGTTATGGCTTTACTGCTACTGTTACAAATTTACAAGTTTTCTGTACATGTACATAAATGCATTAGTGTTTTTTGTTTTTGTTAAGTGAATGAACATTTAATCATGGTGTTTGGCTTTGTGTGTCGAAGCTTGTTACCCAGGTAAGGCCTGATGAGTTGGTAATATATTCCGGCAGTACTGTGTTGTCCGCTGAATGTGGAGTTGCTGATGATGTACAGAGCAGATTTCTGTTGAATGGAACACGAGGACAGATCCAGAGTGTTTGCATTCCTGCACAGTGAAAAAAAGTACTTAGGAATGCGTCAATACCATTTTTATTTTCAAGACTGAGTACATAGGGGTGGTGATATGGCAACAATATCATATGATGATTCATGATATGATCATTATTTTCATGTTGGTTTTTAGCACTATTGTTTTTAGGATTCATGAACAGAGCAACCAAACTAATTTCCCTATTGATGAAAATAACTGCAGAGACCACTTAGGACAAAGTACCTTTTTTACAATCCATATCCACATCCAAACAAATTCTTTCTAAAATGAAAATGCATAAGTCATAATGATCAGCTATTTTTTTCCCTTAAACTCAGAATTATATCCTTGGCCAGGTCAAATAATGCAGCATAAGTTATGTCTTTCCACTACTGTTTTCTTATAAAGAGTGCCTTTTTCAAAACAATAGGTTATTGTTTGCTGTTTCTGGCTTTAGTGCTGTTAGAATCACATGTGGTCCCTGTGTCAACTGATTTTTGGCATACTCTTTAGAAAGTTCAATGCGGTGTCTAAATTTAACGCATACCCAATGTCATGCATTGATGACTTGTTCAACTGGTTAGGCACAGCTCACTTTTATTCAACAACGGATTTAACCAAGGGGCATTGGCAGATTCCCTTGACTCCAAGTCTGCCTTTTCCACTCCATTTGGGATACACCAATTTGTCACCCTTCTGTTTGGTTTGTGTGCACCGTTTTGATGTCTCATGGACAGAATATTCTGCCCACACAGTGCCAGTGTTGCTGCTTATTTAGATGTCCATAATTTATAGTAATGAACATCTGAGAGTGGTCCTCAGATCCTTGAGATTCTGAGAGGCAGGACTCACAAAAAAGCCAAAGAAGTGTGTGATTGGATGGGTGGAAGTACGGTATCTGGGTCATAGGCAGGTGCATCCCCAAATTGATAAGACAGCAGCAATTGTAGCCTGACCAAGACCCAAGACCAAAAAGGGGGTGAGGCAGTTCTTGTGGATGGGTATTATCGTAGGTTTGTACCTAATTTTTCCACATCACCAGCCCACTGACTGACCTCACTAAAAAGAGAACACCAGATCTGGTCCAGTGGACGGAGCTGTGTGAGCGGGGTTTTTGTCAGGGGGTATGTGGCAGTGGGTGTGTGGTTGAGTGTCAGCAGTCGATGGAGAGGAGGCCGGTTGAAAAAAAAATTACAATAAAAGAAGGATAAGGCTTTGTAAAAAGTCGCCTGTCTCCCGAGTCCTCCTTCCCAACCACACACAAGGCAGGGTTTTACAGTGTGCACTCATTTTGGTCTCTTATCCAGGCTTTAAAATAAGAATCTGTATTTGTATGTGACTGTGTGTATGCGTGTGTACTTACTTCAAGCTCTCAGCAGAGATATTTTCCAGTACATTGACATCCAAAGAACAGATGTTGGAACCAACTGCATTTATTTCAGCAGTTCCCAGAGTGTGATTAGCCACACTCAGATACCTTATAATCACTGCTTTACTCTACAAAACACACACAAGTAACTCTTAACAAATACATCCATATTTGAGCAGTACTGACATGTTAGTTTCTTAATGTCACTAGCTCTATTTAACAAGAAATCCACAGCCAGAAGTCATCATCTGATGCAATCTACTGTACCAGATGTTCATCATAGTTCTTTCACTCTCTCTCTCACAAACACACACACACACACACACACACACTTTTTTTATTACCATCTCTGGTGCCCAGTTTCCATTATCTGAGTTCATCAAAGAGGACAGTGTGTCGATTTTGATAATGTTCCACTTGGTGATATCCTCAATAGTTGCCACACGAGACGTAGAGCCCAGTAACTGTAGCACACTGTCATTAAGGCCTGATGGGTAGATCTACAACACAGACACACTTATTACCAATTCAAACACCATATAACAACCTAATAACTGTTCACAATCTCCTCTGTCCTACAGCATTTAAAAGTCCAGTGTTCAGTACTACTGACCTGGTTTAACTTGTTTAGAATTACAGTCTGGAAACTGGTGTCCACCACTTTCTCAGTGATGGCTGCCAGGTTGTCTTGTAGGACAGTGATATTCAAACACAAATCAAACTGAGTGGAGTCATATCCCACAGGAAATGATGCGTCTGCAATTGTCACGGTTGTGATGTTGCCAGTGGTGCATACTGAGAAAGAGAAACAATTCACTTTCAGCGCTGAGATACATGCAGGAACATGCACTGCAATCCTAGACCTGTCCCTGACGTCTTTTTGGTTTTGCGTTATTAAAGGCCACCTTTAATAACAAAATCACTTCAATTTGTCTGGGTTTGTCTTAATACTTTAAGCTGTTACCTGCAGCACGACGGACTCGGGACACTTTTGAGTTGCATTCCGTAAATAAATTCCTCAGTTTTTGTATCGGGGTCTTTTGATTCCTCAGGAACGGCATGAATGACTTCAGAAAGGTCTTTTTTAGATCCTACAAGGCACACAAATAGAAATTGCACAATAATTCTAATCACTGGAGAATGTCTATTCTAAATAAAATGTTACATAAACACAGATAAAATGGAGATAAATAGATAACAAATAAGAAAAAAAAAGCTATTTAAAAAAAAAAAAAAAGTACGTTAAGGCTTTATTTAGGTAAAGATTTACATACAGAGCTGAACTGTCCCCAGAAGTCTGATTTGAAATAGAGAGGCAGGATGCTCAGCTGCTCCAGAGTCTGCGCATTCCACTTTAAAGGATTACTGTTTAACGACAAACAATGCCTATGAGTTATTAATCATATTTAACACGATACAGTACAACTCTATATATGCACATACCACTTTATTTAAAGCATGCAATTAAAGCTTGGACATTATTAAAAGATTCATCACAGTTAAAGTTATGCAGCTGTTTGCACCAGTTGAAGTTAAGTACCGGCCAATAAGTTTGAGTATGAGCTATTAAGAATTAATGGTTGCACCAAGTAAGTTTCAACATATCCTTAAATTATAATGTAAAAAAAAAAAAAAAAAGCACCGTCCTGCTATTGTGTAATGTTTGCTGTAATTAAAACATCTCAGTGATCGTCTTCAAAGTGAACAATGCTACCTTATGCAGAGCAAAAAGAGCATTTACCCACATGTTTGTATTTTGTTAGGAGGATTTCATAATTGTTTATAATTGAATAATTGTTTCCTGGTCTATGATAAGTGGACATGTATACCTCATAGAAATTCAGTTTCTGTAATGGAATATATACTCCTGGGCAGCTTTTTATTTTTATTTTATTTTTTACTTTATTTTAATATTGTACATCCAGACATGTTTTAGTTTGAATTTTACATCAAACATATCATGATTTTATCTTTGCGTACAAGAAGACAGTATAGTGAATTTCCCTGTTTCCATAGCTTTTCCCCTAACAGTTAACTGCAGCAAAAGTAAACAAGCAAATGGTAGCACAGGAGGTCTCAGGAGTTCATTTGTTTAATTCTTGATAATTTAACCAATCTGACCAATGATTTGTTGTTAAGATCATTAAAAGCTTAATATTTTTCTATTTTGGGCTTGGCCCATTTATTTTGCCCAGGAGTGAATAAGTCGGGGGGATTATAAGACTAAAAATTGGCAGTTTTTATAGCAGACTATAGCAAGCTCTTTTACTCTGTAGTGCAAAATGTCATCAAATTGAAATAATGGCAAAGTACAGCACAAAAGGTTTAACATCAATATAATATTACATTGTTGTTCAGTGTATTCATTTCAATGGATTAAGTTTGTAGGGGTTAGTTATTTTTCATTGTTTTGATTTGTTACCAAAAGGCTGTTATATGCCGTCACAAAAGCCCAAGCAGTGGAACAGAACAAGTGGATACCAGTATAAAATCAATGCTAAATTGAGTCACTTTCTGCTTGGCATTCTCTTTCAATTTAACTCAAATGTTTTCATTAAAGATGATATTTTCAGCAACAACTTGAGTGAAAAGTAGAATCTTATGAATATTTATATGAGTTTCAGAGTTTCTTAGTATTTAGTCTGTCCCCTTTTTGCTTTAATGACAGTGTGTACTCGAACACATGCTTCAGTGGAAGTGATAAGACTCATGGAAATCTGACCTTTTGTACAAAGGAGTCAACATGGTCAATATCAAAATTTGCTTAAATTTAAATAGTGACCTAGAAATTGTGCAACATCTTGAATACTGAATAGTCAATACATTTCTTTTTTAGTTTTAGGTTTTTCAAAATTTTAAAACTTATTTTTTTTAGAATTTAATGTTTATTTCCAGTTTTTAAAAAAAATTCCAGTTTTTCAATGTGGTCTCAGACTTTTGGACTCCACTGTATATACTGTTTATAATGAATCGTGTTTGATTGGCTGGTGAAGGTGAAATACAGCACTCTCTGTGACAAAGTTTTAATCTATGATCAAAAGGGTTCTAGTTACATACCTTAAGTATCTGTGGTGCAACCCAATTTCCAAGGAGATTTAAATGAACTCATTTCAGCTTATGGTTTAGAATCAACCCTAATTTACAATAACACTTACATTCAGCTGGTGCAGCTGGCCCCTGAACCTTTTTTCCTGCCTCTGATCTATTTTCAGATTTTGCTTTAAGCCCTCACTCTTACCCATAAGTGGTGTTTCCACTGAGGAGCAGTGACTGTACAGCAGTGATCTGAGAGTCAGAAAGATCTCCACAGTTCTTCAGTTTCTCCAAAATGAGAGGGTCAGAGTTCTTGATGTAGGAGGAGTCCAGTGTGCAGGCCATATTCCCCAGAACTGCCACCTGATCCCTGGTCAGACTCACACCAGATATACCCTACAACGTGACAAACCATGCAGTAAAGTCACGCAGAGGCTGATTTGTGATGTACAGTCAGGTCCATAAGTATTTGGGCAGTGACACAATTTTAATATTTTTGCCTACATCACCACAATGGATTTGAAATGAAGCAATCAATGTGATGTGTGTTATGTGATTGAGGGGTAGACTTTCAGCTTTAATTCAAGAGGTTTAACAAAAATATTCCATTATCCATTTATCAATTACAGCCATTTTTGCAGAGTCCCTCCATTTTGACAGGCTCTAAAGTAACTGGACAAACTAACGTAATCAGAAATATTAGGATTATTTTTATTACTTGGATGAAAATCCTTTGCAGTCAATGACTGCCTGAAATTAGAGTTTCCTCCCTTGAGATGTTTTGCCAGGTCTTTACTGCAGCTGCCTTCAGTTGCTGCTCGTTTGTGGGTCTTTCTGCCTTCAGTTTTGTCTTCAGCAAGTGAAAAGCAGCTCAATTGGGTTGAGATCATTGGACATTTAAGAACATTTAATTTCTTTGCCTTTAGAAGCCCTTGGGTTGCTTTCCTGGTATTTTTTTTAGGTCATTGTTAATATGTACTGTGAAGCACCATCCTCTCAGGGTTTTTTTCAGTTCATTTCAGTCATATGACTGAATCTGAGCAGAAAGTAAAGCTCTATACACTTCAGTATAAATGCCTATGCCAAAACACTTCCTTCACATGTTTGACAGATGATGTGCTATGCTTTGGAACATGAGCTCTTCCTTTCCTTCTCTGTACTCTTCTCTTCCAATCATTCTGGTACAAATTCATCTTGCATCAGAACTGTTCAGGCTTTTTTTTTTTTTTTAAGAAGTTTTTTTTTTTTTTAGCGAAGTCTAATCTGGCCTTTCTGTTCTTGAGTGTTACCAGTGGTTTGCATCTTGAGGTAAACCATCTGTATTTACATTCATGAAGGTATTATGTTTGACCTCAAGAGTGTTCTATAGCCGTGGCCAAAAGTTTTGAGAATGACACAAATATTAATTTTTACAAAGTCTGCTGCCTCAGTTTTTATGATGGCAATTTGCATATACTCCAGAAAGAGTGATCAGATGAATTGCAATTAAATAAGTCCCTCTTTGCCATGAAAATGAACTTAATGCCAAAAAAACATGTCCACTGCATTTCAGCCCTTCCACAAAAGGACCAGCTGACATCATGTCAGTGATTCTCTTGTTAACACAGGTGAGAGTGTTAACGAGGACAAGGCTGGAGATCACTCTGTCATGCTTATTGAGTTAGAATAACAGACTGGAAGCTTTAAAAGGAGGGTGGTGCTTGAAATTATTGTTCTTCCTCTGTTAACTATGGTTACCTGCAAGGAAACGTACAGTGCAGCCATCATTGCTTTGCACAAAAAGGGATTCACAGGCAAGGATATTGCTGCTAGTAAGATCGCACCTAAATCAACCATTTATCGGACCATCAAGACCTTCAAGGAGAGAGGTTCAACTCTTGTGAAGAAGGCTTCAGGGCGCCCAAGAAAGTCCAGCAAGCGCCAGGACCGTCTCCTAAAGTTGATTCAGCTGTGGGATTGGGGCACCACCAGTGCAGAGCTTGCTCAGGAATGGCAGCAGGCAGGTGTGAGTGCGTCTGCACGCACAGTAAGGTGAAGACTTTTGGAGGATGGCCTGGTGTCAAGAAGGGCAGCAAAGAAGCCACTTCTCTCCAGGAAAAACCTCAGGGACAGACTGCTATTCTGCAAAAAGTACAGGGATTGGACTGCTGAGGACTGGGGTAATGTCATTTTCTCTGATGAATCCCCTTTCTGATTGTTTGGGGCATCTGGATAAAAGCTTGTCCGGAGAAGAAAAGGTGAGCGCTACCATCAGTCCTGTGTCATGCCAACAGTAAAGCATCCTGAGACCACTCATGTGTGGGGTTGCTTCTCAGCCAAGGGAGTGGGCTCACTCACAATTTGGCCTAAGAACACAGCCACGAATAAAGAATGGTACAAAAACATCCTCAGAGAGCAACTTCTCCCAACCATCCAAGAACAGTTTGGTCACGAACAATGCCTTTTCCAGCATGATGGGGCACCTTGCCACAAGGCAAAAGTGATAATGAAGTGGCTCGGGGAACAAAACATCGACATTTTGGGTCCATGGCCAGGAAACTCCCCAGACCTTAATCCCATTGAGAATTTGTGGTCAATCCTCAAGAGGTGGGTGGACAAACAAAAACCCACAAACTCTGACAAACTCCAAGCATTGATTATGCAAGAATGGGCTGCCATCAGTCAGGATGTGGCCCAGAAGTTGATTGACAGCATGCCAGGGCGAATTGCAGAGGTCTTTAAAAGAAGGGTCAACACTGAAAATATTGACTCTTTGCATAAACTACATGTAATTGTCAATAAAAGCCATTGACACTTATGAAATGCTTGTGATTATACTTCAGTAACAGTTAGTAACATCTGACAAAAAGATCTAAAAACACTGAAGCAGTAGACTTTGTGAAAATTAATATTTGTGTCATTCTCAAAACTTTTGGCCACAGCTGTAGACTTGGCTAGATGTTGTGAAGGGGTTTTTCTTCAAAGAACTCTGCATTCATCCACTTAAGTTGTCTTCCATGATCTTGGTGTTGCTGAGCTCGCCAGTGTATTCCTTCTTTTAAAGAATGTACCAGATTGTTGATTTGGCCACTCCTAAAGTTCAAACCCCAGCACTGCCAAGCTGCCATTGTTGGGCCCTTGAGCAAGGCCCTTAACCCTCAACTGCTCAGATGTATAAATGAAATAAAGATGTAAGTCGCTTTGGATAAGGGCGTCTACCATAAATGCCATAAATATAAATGTAAATGTAAATGTAAAGTTTCTGCTGTCTCTCTGATTGGCCTGTTTTGTTTTTTCAGCCTAATGATGTCTAACCCTTTACTTGCATCGACACCTCTTTAGACCACATTAAGAGTTCCCATGAACACCTACCAAATGCAAATTCAATGCTTGGAATCAACTCCAGACCTTTAATCTCCTTAATTTGTCATGAAATAACGAGGAAACAGGCCACACCTGGTCATGAAACTGCTTATCAGTTAATTGTCCAGTTACTTTTGAGCCTGTGAAAATGGAGGGACTCAGTAAAAAAAAGCTTTGTTTGTTTGCACAGTTTGTGTCACAGTCCAAATCCTTATGGACCTGACTATATGTAGGTGTGTATGTTAGTGAGCTGTCCTGTGTGATTTAAGTGAATGAGTCTGTTGTATGTGTGAATTGTAAGGATTACTCTGATAAAGTCAATGTTATTAAATGTTCTTAGTATTAAATTGCATCTAATGTTATATAAGCTATAAGCTAGCATCCTGTTACATTAAATCACAGGGACATTCAATTTAAATGACTTGTGCTTTAAGATGCTTAATGCACATAAATGTGTGCAAGGTTTTTGAAATTTTTGATTCCTTTTCTCTTAGCAGTTGGGCTTCTGGGTTTCATATTATGGAGAGTTCAAAAGCTGCTATGGTGTTTCTATAGCATTTCAGTTCCAATAATCAGTGCATGGACTATGAAATTTTCTCTACTTTTTGTATTATAAATAATTGCACAGTTTGTATGTGTGTTTATTACCAGGCAGTCCCGTGCATTGTTGAAGAGGGTGGCAGTTTTGTTGAGGACCCTTGATGGAACAGAGAAATCTGCTCCTCCCAAAGCAGTGAAATATGATCTGCAATTCCCATGCTGCACTTTGCCATAGCTATACACACACACACACACACACACACACACACACACACACACACACACACACACACGTAAAAGCATTACATATAATATCAGTGAAGAGTAAGAGTCAGTCCATCTCAAGTGGTCCAATAATTGTTAAAAAAAGTTGGTTGCTTGATGGTCAAGCAACCTGTACTGAACCACTAGAGAAAATGGAATGACCCCATATAAAACAACTCCGCAAAAAACCTAAACATGCAACATAGCAACCAACATGGGTAAATACAGTGTGCACTTTTTTTTACACACCTGTAGTAGAGGAGCATGTCAGTAGGGACATCAGTGAAGTTCACAGAGTCTTCTTTCATGTTGTTGTACATGCATGTCAGCTACAACAGAGAACACCTTGAATTATATACCGTCACATTCAGCATCCTTTTTACTTTACTTTAATTTACCACACCTAAAGTAAAGTAACCTGACAGACAATGTATGTAACTTGCTAAAAAATTAAATTAACCAGCAATATTCAATCTAGACTTCAATCTGTCTACAGGAAACTCATTTTAACTGTTAATTACTGTTACCTCCCTGGAGATTGTTATTTTCCCATAACAGCACATCCCCAAGTGTTTGACTTCTCTTATGTCATGGGAATTTGCCAAAAATTACAATATATTTTTTTATTATTAATGAAAGACACATCAAACATATTATCCATTTAGAGTTATATTTAATGTTGTGGAACATCGGTGAAACAAGTTAGTTCCTGTTTTCACTTGTGTATAATTTTATTATATACATTTACATTTACGTCATTTGGCAGACGCCCTTATCCAGAGTGACTTACAGAAGTGACGTTACTATAGAAAATTAATCCTGATCAGATTTTTGATACATTTTAAAGCATGAACAACCTGATATAAAACAAGTGTATTAAAATGCTCAACTGCTAGCATTCATGACTGAAATGAACTCATTTTGGAAGAATATCAAAGTGTATGTACCTGAGCCTCTTTCAGGAGGACCTTGTTTCTGCCTGCACGTGGTCTACAGGCTTTCACTAGATCTTTGATTTTTTGCTTTGGGAGAGTCTGAACTGAGCTGCAGGAGAATCCCTGCAGTACTGATGCTGACAGACTGTGGGGAGAAGCATACACACAGTCACACACACATTTGAACACCTCGATTTTCAACACCAAATAGGCATGCGATAAACTAATATATTATAATGCTTAGCTGGACACTTACAGCTGTTGCTCACACACTGTGGACCTATTCTGGCAGTATATATTTATACAATGAAAAAAAAGTGTATACATATGTGTGTTATTAACTCACTCTTCTGGATTATCACTGGTCACTGCACCAAACAACATCACAGCCTGGTAAAAATCGAACAAAGAATTTAACAGTTATTAATTTTTACACATATCAAGAGTCCACAAGCAGTATCTAAAATATTTAATTGTGTATGTGTGTTCTGTTACCTGTTCATGGTTCCAGCTCTTGTTATTAACAAGTGAAACCTCAACAGAGCTCAGTGATGACAGTAGAATAAGTGGGATATGCATGACCAGTGCATCTGGAACATTCTCTATCACTTTGGTCTGGTCTATAGAGATGATCTGGAACAAATGTGGATACATTTGTGTACATGTCTGTATGTGTGTGATTGATATATACAGGTGCATCTCAATAAATTAGAATGTCGTGGAAAAGTCCATTTATTTCAGTAATTCAACTCAAATTGTGAAACTCGTGTATTAAATAAATTCAATGCACACAGACTGAAGTAGTTTAAGTCTTTGGTTCTTTTAATTGTGATGATTTTGGCTCACATTTAACAAAAACCCACCAATTCACTATCTCAACAAATTAGAATATGGTGACATGCCAATCAGCTAATCAACTCAAAACACCTGCAAAGGTTTCCTGAGCCTTCAAAATGGTCTCTCAGTTTGGTTCACTAGGTAAATCACAAACATTCACTGCCAAATTAGCTGGCTGTTCACAGAGTGCTGTATCCAAGCATGTTAACAGAAAGTTGAGTGGAAGGAAAAAGTGTGGAAGAAAAAGATGCACAACCAACCGAGAGAACCGCAGCCTTATGAGGATTGTCAAGCAAAATCGATTCAAGAATTTGAGTGAACGTCACAAGCAATGGACTGAGGCTGGGGTCAAGGCATCAAGAGCCACCACACACAGACGTGTCAGGAATTTGGCTACAGTTGTCGTATTCCTCTTGTTAAGCCACTCCTGAACCACAGACAACGTCAGAGGCGTCTTACCTGGGCTAACGAGAAGAAGAACTGGACTGTTGCTCAGTGGTCCAAAGTCCTCTTTTCAGATGAGAGCAAGTTTTGTATTTCATTTGGAAACCAAGGTCCTAGAGTCTGGAGGAAGGGTGGAGAAGCTCATAGCCCAAGTTGCTTGAAGTCCAGTGTTCAGTTTCCACAGTCTGTGATGATTTGGGGTGCAATGTCATCTGCTGGTGTTGGTCCATTGTGTTTTTTGAAAACCAAAGTCACTGCACCCGTTTACCAAGAAATTCTGGAGCAATTCATGCTTCCTTCTGCTGACCAGCTTTTTGAAGATGCTGATTTCATTTTCCAGCAGGATTTGGCACCTGCCCACACTGCCAAAAGCACCAAAAGTTGGTTAAATGACCATGGTGTTGGTGTGCTTGACTGGCCAGCAAACTCACCAGACCTGAACCCCATAGAGAATCTATGGGGTATTGTCAAGAGGAAAATGAGAAACAAGAGACCAAAAAATGCAGATGAGCTGAAGGCCACTGTCAAAGAAACCTGGGCTTCCATACCACCTCAGCAGTGCCACAAACTGATCACCTCCATGCCATGCCGAATTGAGGCAGTAATTAAAGCAAAAGGAGCCCCTACCAAGTATTGAGTACATGTACAGTAAATGAACATACTTTCCAGAAGGCCAACAGTTCACTAAAAATGTTTTTTTTATTGGTCTTATGAAGTATTCTAATTTGTTGAGATAGTGAATTGGTGGGTTTTTGTTAAATGTGAGCCAAAATCATCACAATTAAAAGAACCAAAGACTTAAACTACTTCAGTCTGTGTGCATTGAATTTATTTAATACACGAGTTTCACAATTTGAGTTGAATTACTGAAATAAATGAACTTTTCCACGACATTCTAATTCATTGAGATGCACCTGTATATATATATATATATATATATATATATATATATATATATATATATATATATATATATATATATATAAATATATATAAAATAAATTAATTATAATAATATGTGATAGAATATATGCATGTGTGAGTGCGGGATATGCGTACCTGCTGGACATAGGTTTCTTGTAGAATGACTGGTGCTGACAGAATGTTATTGATGAATGTTGGATTCTGGGATAAAGACAGAAGCTGAGAAGATGGGATGCTGGAGATGATTGCAGAGGGAACTCCATCAATTAGTGTGCCCAGAGATAACAGAGAGGAGGCACTGTTAATCTGTTAAGCAAAACAATAGCCAATCAGATTACAGATTAACAAAATCCAACCAAAACTCAACCTGAAGATCATCTGTTCACTTTTAATTGCATGCTATATTTACACCATGTAGGACTTACAGCCCTCTTTAAACATATCCCACATTTCACGGTGTTGAAATTGAACTTGACAAATCACTGCTTAGTTGCTTGGTCATCTGTGTAGGTCTGCATCATTATGAACTTTTACAAACATGTGTGCTAAGAAAGGCAGTTGATTCCAGATGTGGAATTTGCATCTGGAATCTGTCCAGATGGCTCTCAAGTGTTGTAAGTCAAGTAACTCATATTTCTCCACTCGAACAATGTGCTTCATCAGTTCTACTATATGGTGAAAAAACTCTTTGGCAAAATACCTGACAGGAAGACTCCCATATTATAGAAACATTGTTTGTGTTGGGTAGTCAGTAGTGTACACTCACATTAACACCTGCACTAATGATGCTCTGGACAAGGGCGTTTGCTTGGCCCTGGTTCCAGCCACTGATTTTACTGAGTGTAGGCAGAGCACTGTTTAACACACTGTAGGGGGCGGAGCTTATCTGGCCAACAGTCAGGCCAACACTCTGGCTGCCAAGCAACTGAATTGTAAGTGCTGACACAGTAGGAAACTTCGCCACCAGTGCTGCTGTAATCTGAGAGAAAAGAAGGATGGGTAACTTACACTGTTACAGATTGACTGATTAGACATGCTCATTCAAATGGTAGAAAATCTGGTACCATTATTGGGATTGGGATTCAAAATCAACTGATTACCTCTGGATTGGTTTCACTGCAGAATTTGTTGATGCTTGACAGAATGGTCTGACTGTCTGCATCTCCAAGAGCAACAAATGCAGAGGCAGGAGCTTCACAGAGAAGTCCACCTGGTAATCTGCACACAAACACACACACAGAGTCTGAATATCTGCTGATATACATAACAAAGATGAAGGACTTGTACCTGATGTTAATCAAGAAACTGTGTATTACACCATTTTTCCAAGCTATATATTAATTTCACTTTTTGTTGTATTCTATAGTGCAGAGGTGTCCTAATGTTGACCACTAGTGAAAATGCTTCTATTTTGCATTTTTCTGGTAATTTAATACAATAATTTTGTATTTTTTAATTTTGTAACATTAATTTACTAATTAAATTATTGACAATATTTAAATGAATTTCAGATTTTCATCGTATTTGAGCACTTGCGCTGGCATGGACTGCGGCAGCAGTAGCTCAGTGGTTAAGATGTTGGGCTTCTGATCGGAAGGTCATGAGTTCAAATCCCAGCACTGCAAAGCTGCCACTGTTAGGCCCTTGAGCAAGGCCCTTGGCCCTTAACCCTCAACTATTCAGATGCATTAATTAAATAAATGTAAGTCGCTCTAGATAAGGGCGTCTGCCAGATGCCATAAATGTAATGGATGGCATACATTTGCACAAAACCTGATAATCCATTTTAGATCTAATCTATCGGATTGTCAATCCATTGGACCCCACTGTATATTACGGGGTTTCCGTTAGCCAGTTAAAACCTTTATTTCACCAGTAAAAACTTTGCATGACCAGCAAATTCAGATCCTGCAGGATACATTGTAAGGTAAATATCTTTTCTCCTTTTTTTTCAGTAATGCATGTCTCTTTAATACAACGGCATTTTAGTGCCATGTAAAAAACAAAAAACTAATTAAGATCACGAGAATAAGTCATAGCATTGTGAGACTATTCTCAAAATATGAGTTTAAAGTCAAAATTACACCGCGGTAAAGTTGGTTTTATGTTGGACATTCGCAGATTCAAGATTCGCTCTTCTTTCTCAATAAATAAACACAAAAAGGACAAAATGTGTATTAAAAAATATATTCAGTTGTACTTCATTTTCTGTCAACTCCAGAGCAAGAAAATACACATTGTCATTTTTGTGTGTTTATATCTTGAGAAATAGAAGAGCGAACCTCGAATCTGCGAATGTCCAATATAAAACCAACTTTACCGCGGTGTAATTTTGACTTTATTCTCAAAACATTACGAGTTTATTGTTACGACTTTATTCCCGTAATCTTAATTTTTAATTTTTTTTTTTTAACGTGGCACCAAAACGCTGTTGTATTAATTGAATATAGATGATATGCTGAAGAAAAAAGTTGTTGTTTAAATGCAGCTGTTTAAGCATGCTGCCACTGGGGGTTGTATCACATCACTACCTACCGCTAGCCTTTAATTCATATAGCCACTGCTGTGGAATCACTGGTTTCTAGTAAATCACAGCTACAGTGGTTATGTTAAAAAAAAAAAAAATGTAAAGATAGGAATTAAAATGGGATTTATGTAGTTTGCTAAATGGTACCCAATTTTCTTTTAATATCCATTTTTTATCTGAAATATTAGACAGCTAGCAAAGTACACATCTTAGCTAAATAATGCTAACAACACTGGTCATGGTGGTTTGTTTGAGGGGCAGACTCTTTGGGTGGTCTTATAGGCGGAACTTTCTGCTGACTTTAGAGACGTTATTCAATTACAGAATTAAAAATTCCTGTCACCCATTCATATACACTCTATTCAAGTCCAAAAAAAAAAAAATTCTTACCCAGTCAGGAGTGACTTTGGTCAATTTTAAAGTTCAAGTTTCCTCTTTCTACTCACAGTTACTGTACAATCGCATGGTTAAACAGACAGTGACAAAACAGTTGACTATTAGAAGTTTCTTGCTAAAAGCAGACAATTTTGATCAGCCTAATCGAGACAGTGAGGAACATGGTCATGGAGATATGAACCTGGTCCAGCTGCAAAGAAGCCGAACTGTCATACATTTGAGAATATGCATTACAAGGTAATGTTTGGGTGCTTCATGCCTCCTCTGATGCATAAATTATGCACAAATGATTTGCATAATATGAATGTGGAGACAAGAAATTTGATTTGCCATAAATTGATTCTAAATATGCCTACATAATATGACATGACTTTTGGACTTAAGTTGGCTACTTTGAATAGGGCTGTATGTTGTTAAATGTTTTCTCCACAGAACACCCATTCCTCATACTCACAGGCCAGAATATCTCAATTCTGCAAAAAATATCAACTTCTGTCAGGGTCTATAGGCAATTTCCTTCACAGGCCTTTACCCAAACCTATAGACCTGGTTCCAAGCACATAGGAGCCTTGTCCTGCCAAACTAATGGTTCAGTTCAAACACAAGCAGAAAATTATAGTGCCAGGGTCATGTGTAGTCAACTCACATAAATGAAATACTTAGTTTACAGAAAACCAAACTTAAATCTCCAGAATACCCTCCAGATAAAAACATACTGTATGTTGGAAGATCATCTGATTCAAGTGTGCGGGTCCCTCATCCTGGGAATCCAAGACATTCAGTGCACAGTGACCCTAATGTTGTAAACTATGTCAAGTGTGAACCTGATCTAAAAAACCCAACATCTCCCTACCAGGCTATTAGAACCATTCCCTATTCCACAACTTCGGAGCAGTTGAGTTCTTCAAGACCTGCCTCCCTCTTTGGTTTTGTACTACAATCCTGGCTTGTTGCACTACCAAAGAGCCATTAAACAGATATTAATATTCAAGAAGTAATAAGCTTTATGGTCTCATACTTACCAAAATGGAACACTGAATACTGAATTCCATGTCACCATGTGTGTTTGTTCTCACACATTTTTTCTCACTTATAAATGAATCTGAACAAAAATTCTGCAGTGTTCTGTCACTCTGTGTCTTGAATTGGGCTCCCCTAGTTCGTGATTAGTATTCTTTGAAATTAGAGATTAGTATGTATGTATAATTCTTTACCTGAGGGGGTTAAAGTTGGGATTCTGGATGTATAATTGAGTTGTGTAGTATTCTGTGACACTGGCTGCAATTTCTGAGTTACTAAACAACTGAAGATTCTCCGAATTCTCCAGGAACACACCAATCTACAGGACACAATAAAAACACAATCAATATACTGTGAGGTCAATGTGTGTTTACATATTTTTTGTTCCATATGCATATATACACACACCATCCACTTTATTAGGAACACCTGTACACCTGCACATTCATGCAGTTATCTATTCAGCCAATCATGTGGCAGCAGCACAATGCATAAAATCATGCAGATACAGGTCAAGACCTTCAGTTAAAGTTCACATCAAACACCAGAATGGGGGAAAAAGTGTGATCTCTGATAAGTTTACTGTAGGTTAACATTCTTCTCTCTCTGTTCCCTTGTTAATACTTTTCCTCTTTGTTCCTTTGTTAACTCTTCCACCACTGCACAAAACCAGTTTCAATCAGGTACAGACAGATAAAACCTCTGACCATATCTTCCCGAATACCATTTGCTCACATTCCTGTGTTTCCAAATACCACATATGGAGTTGTTCCTCTCTTACACTGATATGCTTCCTGTCTTATGCAAATATGCCCTTCCGCCTAGCCAATCAATAGTTAACCCACTGTCTCTGTTGTGTGTCAAGCACAATATATATACTCTGTTTTTCTTTGAATAAAGAAAGGTCTTGCCATTTAAATTTTGTGTGTCTGTGTGTCATTTGGCAACTCTCCCAAGCGCTTGATACAGGAAGTGTGTAGTGGGGCCAGGGTGCCTTCTTTTCTCGCATACTATCGCTTTCACTTTTCTTAAAAATTGCAACCTGAAGATCACATTCCTAACAATCTCTGAGACTTTAACTGTGGCATTGTTGTTGGTGCCAGATGGGCTGGTTTGAGTATTTCAGAAACTGCTGATCTCCTGGGATTTTCACACACAACAGTCTATATAGTTTACATAGAATGTAGCGGGGAGGGGAGGGGGGGGGGGAGGGGGTAAACAACCATAAGGAAGTCTGGCACCAACAACCATGCCACAATTAAAGTCAGAGATCACTTTTTTTTTACCCATTCTGAATTTATTCCCATTAACTGAAGCTCTTGAGATGTATCTGCATGACTTGATGTATATGCATTGTGCTTCCGCATTGTTGGCTGATTAGAAGGTGTGTGTGTGTGTGGATGTGTGTGTATACTGTATATATATACACGCACAGTGGCGCTTGAAAGTTTGTGAATCCTTTAGAATTTTCTATATATCTGCATAATTATAAGCCAAAACATCATCAGATTTCTAACAGTAGACAAAGACATCCCAATTAAACAAATGAGACAAAAATATTATACTTGATCTTTTTTTTTTTTTATAAGGAAAATGATCCAATATTACATATCTGTGAGTGGCTTTGTACAAAAGGCCATATTTTCATCATGCCTAATCTCATCTTTTGAAGCATGTGTTCAGACGACACTCCAATGGATTTGATCTAAAATGGATCATTTTTCACAAATTGTGGAGTCCATGCCAGCTCGAGCGCACACTGCCATTAAAGCAAAAAGGGGATGTACCAAATACTAAGAAAATCTGAAATGTAAATTTGTATATGTAAATATATGTAAAGATTCTACTTTTTATTCAGTTTGTTGTCAATAATATACCATAATTTGTGCTGAAAATTGTTGTATTAAATTAGTAAATAATGCATAAAAGCATTTTCACTAGTGCTCTCAGACTTTTGGACCCCACTCTGTGTGTGTGTGTGTGTGTGTGTGTTACCTTGTTATCTGATATAAATGAGCGGAGATCGGTGAGGGTGATGAAAGTGATGAAGAATCCAATGTTATTAGCAAACCAGGCAGTGGAGTTCAGAAGAGGATCTGAGGAGTTATAGCAGTGGGGGCTGCCATCTGCATGATACACACAGATAGATATGTAGACACATAAATTTGCACACACAAAAATTCATTAAAATTAATGTGCATTCAGCATCTATTTAGCAGAAATAGAAAAAGAGAGAGGTGTAGTTATTCCACACAAATATAGGAAATGAATGTGCAGTACTATTCATCAGAGAGAGATAGAGAAAGGAGAGTGTTGTAGCTATTCCTACCACTGCTGTACAGATGCACTTTTATAGAGCTGTACACATCAGCTGGGGTGAAATCAGTTGCTGTGAAATTGTAATTGTCCCCCAAGATAGACAGGCTACACACACACACACACACACACACACACACACACACACACACACAAACAAACAAACAAACAAACAAACAGAGGTGATCTTACTACAGGTTCTCAGTTGTTTATCCAACAGAAAATGTTTGTGCTGAGAGCCCTGTGTAATGGTACATCCAACAAAGACTCACAGTTTCCTGTATGACAGACAGGAGGCGCCGCTGAGCTGGGCGGAGCCGATGAGCTGAGAACTGAGGTAGGGCAGGTAGTGAACCAGGGTGACATTAAACCACTGTTCTACATCAGCCTGAGATGAGGCACTGAGAGCACGAAGCCACACACACTCCAACGCATGGCTGGCCAGAGCTGAGGACAAAACAGGCTCCTGTAGAGAGAAACAGGGATTAATCTATGAGCTAATCCTGATATAATAATAAAGGCAAGTAATCCACATGGACTAAAAGGGTAGGTGAAATGAAGACGGGTGTACCATCTCCAGGAACTGATTGGTTCTATTGTAGTTGTTGAGGAGCGTGCAGAGCTCAGAGCCATTAATGACTGTGTTCGGCCTGTTCAGAAACTCGCCGAGTTCTTCCAGAGAGATGGAGCCCAAAAGCTAGAGGACACAGAGGAGAGACCACACATCCGTTACAGAAGGAGATGTGGACAGCTCATTGGCTGCCACTTAAACTATTAGTGAGCGATTCACTGACACCATCAGTGTTGTGGAGCAGAAATACCTCTGCCTGTCGGTCAGCTGGGATCAGAGACAGGAAATCTTTCAGGTCAGGGAATCCAAAACTGAGGAACAACTCTTTCAGGAATATGTAGAAGCTTCCTCCGCCATAGCAGCTCGGGCCTGTGAGGCAACATAGGGCACTGATGAGAAAGGTCTGTGGTGAATTCAGATTGATGATCTCAAACCATCGAACGTGGGTCACTACTGACTTAGCCCAAATTCTTCATCATCCGATCACATCTACTGATCACTGCCTGCATATTGGACTAGCCTGAGTCAGCAAATGCATAAGCAAGAGCATGCATACATGAAGCAAACACACACATACACACACCTTGGCTGGACTGGTACTCGAGATAGACGTGTGTGTAATTGAAGACAGTGTTGGACTGTGCTGCAGAGAGGTCACTGTACACATGATCAAGTCCTTTCACTCTGTAAACACAACGACATAGAAGTAAACAAGTTAAAAATCAAAGAAAGTAAATAGATCTGTGCGTTCACGCTGAGGAGGAGCTCACATCTCTCTGTAGGAGTCACAGCTGATGTTCATGGGGACGATCGACAGGGTGTTTGGACCAATCCCAGGAAGGAAGAAGGAAAGGTAAGTCTGGAACCACAGGGCAAAGTCGTCTGGGCCGAAACTTTGGAAGTGAGGCGCCAGATACGAGAGCGTCATGGTCAGAACGGTGTCTGATATTGTTGGAGGAATGCTGGTCACGTTCATCTGCAAACACACAGCAGCATGGATTAACAGTCTCGACACGCTTGGACTTCATCAAACAGTGTGCACAGAATCAAGGTGTCTTATTTCAAAAGAAAATGTGCCCTGGTTTGTAGACTACGGAGATCCTCACTTGTATTGCAGTCTGGTTGAAGGCTGTGAAGAAGCTGCCAAGTTGATTCAGATCGAAAGATGTGATCACACTGCTAAACACCTCTCTAAACACAGAGTCGTTTCCCAACACTCCTGAATCCGGCTGCAAGATGAACTGTGCCTTCTGCTCACTGGACAGTGAGCCTAACACGGCAAGCTGCAGGACAAAACATGCATGTCACACATTCTGTTCACACCAGGTCCACAAGGAAAACAAAGGGACAGTGGTACAGCAGCTGCCTGCTCTCTCCAACAAAATCCAGAGAGCAACTTTTACTACTACAGTCAACTGCAAACCCACAAGACACATAAAGCTGGTGCAATTGTGATGCTACTCACGCTAGAGAAATGTGCATTTAGAATTTTGAGCTCTTCCAAAGATGCATAATTGGAGAATTTGCCAAGGTTCTTTTCAAGCCAGTTTTTGCTGCCGGAGGTGTTGGAAACACAGCCAGGGTCTAAAAAGATCAGAGACCATTAGTTACGTTAATCAGAACATTCTTAAGTGGCTCTTGGTTTATTTCATCTAGGCAACGCATCGTCTTATTTTGAACAGACTAAAACAAGCCTAAGACGGCCAGGTTTCTGTACTAGAACAATTAAAAGGGACCTGTGTACCTGGCAGGTCCCTTCTTGACAGGAAGGGGAAGATGAAGGAAGTAAAGACCAACTGCTTCTCTTCCTCTTTCATGAGCGATTCCTGACTACTGAGAGCTTCCACCCTATGTTGGATGAGAACAGATCAGATTTTGTCAGGAACGACTTCATCTTCATGTCCTAAATAACACTCGTGGAGTTCTGAAATTCCATTGTCCATACTTACACAATTTGGTAGGTCTCACAGCTGAAGGTTTTGGAACTGAGGCTGGACAAAAAGTCTGTGGACACTGATGACAAAAATGGTCTGAGCCTCATCTGGAACCACTCGGTGATGAAAGTGGCATTCATCAGCTGTGCTGCAGTGAAGTTCTTGATTATCACCTCCCCGATGGCATCAAGTATTTTTGGGTCAGATTGAATGCTGCTGTGGGTCTACATGAAAGATTACATACTTCAATGCATAATTATGCACAGATGTTTATTTTTGTTTACTACAGCACCGATCGAATTGTCATACCATGTTTGAAAACGTGTCCAGCGCTTCATCCAAAGGTCCAGCAAAATTCTGGAAGAAAAGCTTCCATGCTTCTTTAGAGTAGTTCATGCTACTTGGCAGTTTGCATGTGAGCAATGTGACCAGATCATCAGAGGATAGAACAACAACCTTGAAAGACAAGAAACAGAGGTTTCTTTGGTCAGCTCATCTTCTGCGTAACAGGACTGAACCTGAGGAGAGGTATTTTATACATAGAGGACTCACTGATGAACAGGCATAGTCAGGGATGCTGAAGTTGCACAGTACTGCAGAAACATCTCCAGATGCAAACTCGCTATCAAGTGGGTGACTGTGTAGAAAAAAGAATCATGTTATACATCGACTAAAAACTTTTTCTATGAAGTTGACTCTTTTTTCATTTGATAAAAACGCTCACATGTCTACGCCATGACAAGGGTTGTGGTTGATGATGCCAAGATTCAGCGTGTTCAGATCAGATTGGTTCTGTTGTGACACCCAGGACTGAACCACTGAGGAGTTCTCAAACAGCTTCAGATCAGCCATGTTTACCCCCATTAGATCCCTCACTGTGCTCACATTCAGGATCTGGCACACACAAAAACAGTTTTTATCAAGTTCAGCTTCAGTTTTCTTTATTATACTTTTAATAACTCAAACATCTATTCTGTTCATTTCATGTTTTATACCTTGAGAACAGCAGGGTTCAGACTCATGAATATAGTGATGTCCATGCTGATGTTCAGTTCAGAAAGAGTTTGTATATCCTCTACAGGAGCTCCACCTACACACACACACACACACACTGTTAATTCAATCCAACTACTGCTGTTTTTAAAACACTGCACCGATTGTGTGTGTTTAGTCTTTGTGTGTAAGTGGATGCTTGTTTTACCCAGGTAAGGTCCCATGAGTTGGTAGTATGTTGTGGCATTGCTGCGTTGATTGCTGAATGAAGAGTTGGCGATGATGTACAGAGCAGATTTCTGTTCGATGGAACATGAGGACAGATCTGGAGACAGGAGCGCCCTGCATCGAGGAAAAAAAAGTCAACTATGTGAGCACTACTGTACTCAAATTATTCTCAAATCTCTTTATTTTGTTTATCCATGTTTGTGTATGTATGTACATTTGAGTGTGTACTTACTTTAAGCTCTCAGCAGTGATATTTTCCAGTACACTGATGTCTAAAGTACAGATGTTGGAACCAACTACACTTATTTCAGCACTTCCCATAGAGCGATTACCCATGCTCAGATACCTCATAATCACTGCTTTACTCTAGAAAATACACAAACATTATTCTTGTAGCAATCACATCAGTGTCTGAGCATTAACAATGTTCAACTAGTATGTTTTTTATGTATTACTAGTTTAAAAGAGTAATGAAATAGTTTTAGATAAAGACCAGACCTGAAGCTCCAGCTTCTTGCTAAATACCTTTGTATACATCTCCTCTCTATTTTCTCATATAATGTTTATGTTTTCTGCATCACGGTGTTTCAGACTGACTGTACAAAATGTAAATACGTCCCTTCATACTAAAATATTTCCCACGCTCTCTCCCTTTCTCTGAAGGATTGCAGATGCTCTTTCTCCCTTCCGCTTAAGAACAGAAGATGCTCGTTCACTCTCCCTCTCACCTGCTCTCTCTCTCTCTCTCTCTCTCTCCCTATCTCTGAAGTATCACAAATGATCTCTCTCTCCCTCTCAGAAGGATCGCAGATATTCAATCCCTCTCTCTGAAGGATCACAGACCCTCTAAATTTCTCTCTCCCTGTCTCTCCCAGAGGAGTTCAGGACATGGTCTTAATTCACAAATTGCTAGTCAGACATCACAGTACCCACAGTAATAATCAAAGCCAAAAATATTTCACAGCTCTCTCTCACACACACACACACACACACACACACACACACACACACAAACACACACGCGCACACACACACACACACCCCTCCATTACCTTTTCTGGTTCCCAGTGTCCATCATTTGAGTCCATCAAAGAGGACAGCGTGTCAATTATGGTAATGTTCCACTTGCTAATGTCATCAATACTGGCCACACGAGAAGTGGGACCCAGTAGCTGCAGCACACCGTCATTAAGGCCCGATGTGTAAATCTACAAATGCACACAAAATCAACAATTTATAATATACCACCTAACACACACCGTCCAAAATGTTGTGTGGGTAAATCCACCGTACACACACAGACAGACTTTAAACTCACAACCCAAAAACAAACCCTGTTTGACAGGGGTACATTTTGAAAACTTACACCATGCAAGTATCCTATTTAAACCGACATTGTCAGTAATGTCAGAATTGTATCACTGAAATGCACAAACGACCTCCTCTATCCTGTAGTGCTAAAGAGTCCAGTGTTCAGTGCTGCTGACCTGGTTTAACTTGTTCAGAATGACACTCTGGAGGCTGGTGTCCACCACTTTCTCAGTGATGGCTGCCAGGTTGTCCTGTAGGACAGCGATGTCCAGATACAGATCAAAATGGGTTGAGTTAAAGCCGAAAGGAAACGACGCATCTGCAATTGTTGCCGGTGTGATGTTGCTCACTGTTAGACACAGAACAAAGTTAATCACTGAAGGACAGAATCTAAAAATGTATCCCTGTATCTCAGTGTGTTTTACACTGGAAAGTACTGTTACCTGTATCGCTTTCTGAGTTGCATTCTGTAAAGAATGTCCTTAGCTTCCACACAGGGATCTTCTGCTTTCTCAGGACTGAAAGGAACTTCCTCTTTACATTCTTCAACAATGCACGCACACAGAGGCGACATTAAATTAGTCCAAAAAGTCTAACATTTGGTCAATAAATCAATCACAAACACAAATTAAAACCGAACAGGTTTACATACAGAGTCAAGTGTGTCGCAGAGGTCTGATTTGAAATAGACCGCCAGGACGCCAAGTTGCTCCACTGTCTGTTCATTCCATGTTGAGGGATTACTGATTAAAAAAAGACAATGTCTATGAGACCTTATTCATATCTAATACAACTATAGACACAAATCATTTCATTTGGGTTATGCCATTTTAACACCAAGTCTAACATTTTATTAAAATTTCATTTCAGTGAAGGTTGATTTAAAAAAAAAAAAAAAAAACAATTCTACAGCTCTAACAAATTAAAAGGTATGCAGTAATCTGCATAAATCTCTGTCTCACCCATAAGCGGTGTTCCCACTGAGGAGCAGTGACTGTACAGCGGTAATCTGAGAATCAGAAAGATCTCCACAGTTCTTCAGTTTCTCCAAAATGAGTGGGTCAGAGTTTTGGATGTAGGAGGAGTCCAGTGTGCAGGCCATATTCCCCAGAACCTCCACCTGATCCCTGTTCAGACTCACGCCAGATATACCCTACAACGTGACAAACCATGAAGGAGAGTCACATTAAAGTACAGAAACTGTAAGAACAGGGGTTCTTGTGAGGATGCCCATGTTTAAAGTCAAGATCTCTGACTGTCTTGTGTTTGAACCTGAACATGTTGTCCATGTTTGAATTATGATCTCAGAGATTTGGATTTCTTGCCTGAAATCTTGCATTTGCCTCGAGACAGTTTACTGCCTCCTGAGTGTTTGAGCGATTTCAAACACTGTGTCCACACTGCCCATATAGTTTCTTTTCAGTATTTAGTGGTCAGCAAACCTGAGTTTAATTCCCGATCTGGGAACTACCCAAAAACATCCTACTGGTTTTTCTAAGTCACAGTCGGAATCGAACTTTGACAACTCTCAGATCTCACCATACCTTGGGGTATTTCAGGACAGCCAATTGTCCTTCAAGACTCATATTGCTAACCTGATTGCTTACATCAGGAGGATCTTGGGCCCATTTCTATCTACAAAGCCCACTCAGGTGCTTGTTCAGTCCCTCATCGTCTCGAGACTGGACTACTGAAAATCACAGGTCTGCCCCTGTGTACCATCCGACCACTGCGACTGATCCAGAATGCAGCTGCCAGAGTGGTTTGCGACCTTTCCAGATTCTCCCACTCCACCCAATTGCTGCGTTCCCTCCACTGGCTTCCCGTAGCTACTGCATCAGATTTAAAACACAAAGCCAAAATGGACGCGCACATGCATACGTGAAGGCACTTATCACAGCCCACTCTCTACCAGACTCATTGGCAGTCTTCAAACAAATAACTCAAGACCCAACTCTTCACCAAGCCCTTGTATTAAAACTTCCATTTAAAAAATCCCTTGTCTTGTGTCTTTTTTTTTTTTATTGTGTACTAACTACCAACATGGGTTTAGCTCAATGGTATTCTTACTTCCTGTTCGTATACCTAGTGAATGAGCGTGAGTATATGTTTTTGGTGGAACACAAAGCACTTAAGTCACTCTCTAGAAAGGAACTTGGAGCTTCATGAGACACAAATTGATTGTAAGATTGGGTGACATGTTTTCCATAACATTTAAGTGCTAATAATGAGTGTGTTGGTCTATGAATATGTTGGTGTGTATGTTTTACCAGGCAGTTCTTTGCATTGTTGAACAGGATGGTCTTTTTGTCAAGGGCAGGGGAAAGAACAGAGAAATCTGCTCTGCCCAGGGCACTGAAATATGACTGGCAGTTCACCTTCTGTATCTTCTCATAGCTACAACACACACACATTACAGATAACATATGACACATATTCTTAACCTCAGATACTTGAATCCTTCAAGTGATGAATGCAGGGGAAGTGTCCCTTATCTTTATATACAGTCCATTGTGTATGTGAATGTATTACACACCTGTAGTACAGAAGCATATCAGAGGGGACGTCGGTAAAGCTAACAGATGGATCGTCTTTCACATGGTTGTACATACAGGTCAGCTGAAACACAGAACACAGTGTGATTGTGTGGTATCTCATGTGCCAATAAAAGTTTGGGTCTAGTTGCTGCCTCTGTTTCAGACTGTGTGTGGAATGTGAATGAATATCAAAGTGTATGTACCTGAGCCTCTTTCAGGAGGACCTTGTCTCTGCCTGCACGTGGTCTACAGGCTTTCACTAGATCTTTGGCTTTTTGCTGTGGGAGAGTCTGAACTGAGCTGCAGGAGAATCCCTGCAGTACTGATGCTGACAGACTGTGGGGAGAAACATACACACAGTCACACTCAGTCATACACACACTGATGAACCAAAACACAACATCTTTTTGAACTCTGGCAGAATCTTATGCATTATCTGGATTGTTCACCCAATGGATATTCACACTGGGTATGTAAGCGATTCAGGCTGTGTGTGTGTGTGTGTGTGTGTGTGTGTGTGTGTGTGTGTGTGTGTGTGTGTGTGTGTGTGTGTGTGTGTGTGAGAGACAGCTGTGAAGTATTTTTGGTGTGTTTTTCTAACTCACTCTTCTGGATTATCACTGGCACTGGCCACTGCACCAAACAACACCATAGCCTGGTAAAAATCAAACACAGAATTCAACATTTTATGGATGTGTTTTACACCCTGACATCCAAACTAGACAGGAATTCAGACATCTGTATGTGCTGCCATTACAGTCAAGCCATGTTACTCTAGTTTTTCATTGTAACAAAGTGATTTACATTTCTCTGATCATATGGATCTGTTCAATTACCTGTTCATGACTCCAGCTCTTGTTATTGATGAGTGAAATGTCAACAGAGGTCAGTGATGTCAGTAGAACAAGTGGAATATACATCACCAGTGCATCTGGAACATTCTGTATCACTTCGGTTTGGTCTACAGAGATTACCTGGAAGAAAGGATGGGAGCAGGCTTTCAACTTTTCCAGACTAAACAAACTGCATTCTGAACAAAGGATTAATCTTAAATTAAATGAAAATTGTATAGGAGACACTAATGCAAATCTCCATTTCAGTAATGTGCTGCAATGTTTGTGTGTGTGTGTGTGTGTGTGTGTGTGTGTGTGTAAGAGAGAGAATACCTTCTGGACAAATGTCTGTTGCAGAATAACTGGTGCTGACAGAATGTTATTGATGAATGTTGGATTCTGCGATAAAGACAGAAGCTGAGAAGATGGGATGATGGAGATGGTTGTAGAGGGAACGCCACCGATGAGTGTTCCCAGGGACACCAGAGAGGAGGCACTGCTGATCTGTGAGGCAAAACAATCAGATCCTCAACTTTAAAAAAAGAAAAAAATATATGAATCTGCTGTTTGGGATCTGAATGCAATAAGGGAGTATTTCAGTGACAGCACTTTTGTATATACGGTGTAGTTGGTAAAAATTTGAACTGTAATACAATTTTGTTCGTTCCAGGGGGATTTTGCAAAAAATCGCTCTAAATAGACATGGTCTCGCTTCCAGTATCCTAGACCGATATTCCTGACACAGCGTGCAGTGTACACTCACATTAAAGCCTGCACTAATGATGCTCTGGATGAGGGCGTTCACTTGGCCCTGGTCCCAGCCACTGATGTTACTGAGTGTAGACAGAGCACCGTTTATCACATCGGAGGGGGCGGAGCTTATCTGGCCCACAGTCAGGCCCACACACTGGCTGCCCAAAGATCGGATGGTGGATGCAGATACATTGGGGAACTTTGCTACCAGCACCGCTGTGACCTGAAAGGAGAAGAGGATTATAGGTAACTGGCACTGCTACAGTATATCTGACTGGTGACCAGACAGGGTCTTATCGAGTGATCACCTCTGGATTAATTCCTGTGCAGAAGTTGTTGATGCTCGTCAGGATGGTCTTGACGTCTGCTTCTCCAAGACGAACAAACACGGAGGAAGGAGTTCGACACAGCAGCTCAGCTGGCAAACTATAAGAACACAAACAACTTTTTAAAAATGCATAGATAGATATTCATACTTGTATGTGGTCTGTTACCTGAGGGGGTTGAATTTACAAGGCTGGATGAATAAATAGGATAAGTAGCTGTTAGTGTGTAGAGTTTAGCGTAGAGTGTTACCTGAGTGGGCTGAAGTCAGGATTCTGGATGTATAACTCTGTTGTATAGTACTCGAGGACACTAGCTGAAATTCCTGGGTTGTTGAACAGCTGAAGATTTTCTGAGTTCTCCAGGAACACACTTATCTAAAGGACACAATAAAACACACACATTAATACATCACTAAGGGTGTGTGTTGTGTGATGTAGATAAGGGATATATGTAAATGATCAGAAATAATCATTCGTGTAAATGTCTGAATGATTGATATAGATGATCGTAGGTAATGTTTGTGTGTGTGTGTATGTGTGTGTGTGTGTTTTTGTGTTTGTGTGTGTGTTACCATGCTTCCTGATAGGAATGTTTGCAGATCAATGCGGTTGATGAAAGTGATGAAGAATCCGATGTTGTCAACAAACCAGGCAGTGGAGTTCAGAAGAGGATCTGAGGAGTTATAGCAGCGGAGGCTGCCATCTGCAAGATACACATACAGATATTTATGTTGAGACACACATACTGTGCACACACAAATATAGGAAATGAATGTGCAGTACTATTCAGCAGAGAGAGATAGAGAAAGGAGAGTGTTGTAGCTATTCTTACCGCTGCTGTTCAGATATACTTTTATAGAGCTGTACACATCAGCTGGGGTGAAATCGGTTGCGGAAAAATTGTAGTTGTCCCCCAGGATAGACACCCTGCTCACAAACACACACAGAGGGGATTTTACTACAGATTCTCAGTTTTTTTAGCCAACAGACAGGGGGCAGTGTTTGTGCTGAGAGCCCTGTGTAATGGTACATCCAACAAAGACTCACAGTTTCCTGTATGACAGACAGGAGGCGCCGCTGAGCTGGGCGGAGCCGATGAGCTGAGAACTGAGGTAGGGCAGGTAGTGAACCAGGGTGACATTAAACCACTGTTCTACATCAGCCTGAGATGAGGCACTGAGAGCACGAAGCCACACACACTCCAACGCATGGCTGGCCAGAGCTGAGGACAAAACAGGCTCCTGTAGAGAGAAACAGGGATTAATCTATGAGCTAATCCTGATATAATAATAAAGGCAAGTAATCCACATGGACTAAAAGGGTAGGTGAAATGAAGACGGGTGTACCATCTCCAGGAACTGATTGGTTCTATTGTAGTTGTTGAGGAGCGTGCAGAGCTCAGAGCCATTAATGACTGTGTTCGGCCTGTTCAGAAACTCGCCGAGTTCTTCCAGAGAGATGGAGCCCAAAAGCTAGAGGACACAGAGGAGAGACCACACATCCGTTACAGAAGGAGATGTGGACAGCTCATTGGCTGCCACTTAAACTATTAGTGAGCGATTCACTGACACCATCAGTGTTGTGGAGCAGAAATACCTCTGCCTGTCGGTCAGCTGGGATCAGAGACAGGAAATCTTTCAGGTCAGGGAATCCAAAACTGAGGAACAACTCTTTCAGGAATATGTAGAAGCTTCCTCCGCCATAGCAGCTCGGGCCTGTGAGGCAACATAGGGCACTGATGAGAAAGGTCTGTGGTGAATTCAGATTGATGATCTCAAACCATCGAACGTGGGTCACTACTGACTTAGCCCAAATTCTTCATCATCCGATCACATCTACTGATCACTGCCTGCATATTGGACTAGCCTGAGTCAGCAAATGCATAAGCAAGAGCATGCATACATGAAGCAAACACACACATACACACACCTTGGCTGGACTGGTACTCGAGATAGACGTGTGTGTAATTGAAGACAGTGTTGGACTGTGCTGCAGAGAGGTCACTGTACACATGATCAAGTCCTTTCACTCTGTAAACACAACGACATAGAAGTAAACAAGTTAAAAATCAAAGAAAGTAAATAGATCTGTGCGTTCACGCTGAGGAGGAGCTCACATCTCTCTGTAGGAGTCACAGCTGATGTTCATGGGGACGATCGACAGGGTGTTTGGACCAATCCCAGGAAGGAAGAAGGAAAGGTAAGTCTGGAACCACAGGGCAAAGTCGTCTGGGCCGAAACTTTGGAAGTGAGGCGCCAGATACGAGAGCGTCATGGTCAGAACGGTGTCTGATATTGTTGGAGGAATGCTGGTCACGTTCATCTGCAAACACACAGCAGCATGGATTAACAGTCTCGACACGCTTGGACTTCATCAAACAGTGTGCACAGAATCAAGGTGTCTTATTTCAAAAGAAAATGTGCCCTGGTTTGTAGACTACAGAGATCCTCACTTGTATTGCAGTCTGGTTGAAGGCTGTGAAGAAGCTGCCAAGTTGATTCAGATCGAAAGATGTGATCACACTGCTAAACACCTCTCTAAACACAGAGTCGTTTCCCAACACTCCTGAATCCGGCTGCAAGATGAACTGTGCCTTCTGCTCACTGGACAGTGAGCCTAACACGGCAAGCTGCAGGACAAAACATGCATGTCACACATTCTGTTCACACCAGGTCCACAAGGAAAACAAAGGGACAGTGGTACAGCAGCTGCCTGCTCTCTCCAACAAAATCCAGAGAGCAACTTTTACTACTACAGTCAACTGCAAACCCACAAGACACATAAAGCTGGTGCAATTGTGATGCTACTCACGCTAGAGAAATGTGCATTTAGAATTTTGAGCTCTTCCAAAGATGCATAATTGGAGAATTTGCCAAGGTTCTTTTCAAGCCAGTTTTTGCTGCCGGAGGTGTTGGAAACACAGCCAGGGTCTAAAAAGATCAGAGACCATTAGTTACGTTAATCAGAACATTCTTAAGTGGCTCTTGGTTTATTTCATCTAGGCAACGCATCGTCTTATTTTGAACAGACTAAAACAAGCCTAAGACGGCCAGGTTTCTGTACTAGAACAATTAAAAGGGACCTGTGTACCTGGCAGGTCCCTTCTTGACAGGAAGGGGAAGATGAAGGAAGTAAAGACCAACTGCTTCTCTTCCTCTTTCATGAGCGATTCCTGACTACTGAGAGCTTCCACCCTATGTTGGATGAGAACAGATCAGATTTTGTCAGGAACGACTTCATCTTCATGTCCTAAATAACACTCGTGGAGTTCTGAAATTCCATTGTCCATACTTACACAATTTGGTAGGTCTCACAGCTGAAGGTTTTGGAACTGAGGCTGGACAAAAAGTCTGTGGACACTGATGACAAAAATGGTCTGAGCCTCATCTGGAACCACTCGGTGATGAAAGTGGCATTCATCAGCTGTGCTGCAGTGAAGTTCTTGATTATCACCTCCCCGATGGCATCAAGTATTTTTGGGTCAGATTGAATGCTGCTGTGGGTCTACATGAAAGATTACATACTTCAATGCATAATTATGCACAGATGTTTATTTTTGTTTACTACAGCACCGATCGAATTGTCATACCATGTTTGAAAACGTGTCCAGCGCTTCATCCAAAGGTCCAGCAAAATTCTGGAAGAAAAGCTTCCATGCTTCTTTAGAGTAGTTCATGCTACTTGGCAGTTTGCATGTGAGCAATGTGACCAGATCATCAGAGGATAGAACAACAACCTTGAAAGACAAGAAACAGAGGTTTCTTTGGTCAGCTCATCTTCTGCGTAACAGGACTGAACCTGAGGAGAGGTATTTTATACATAGAGGACTCACTGATGAACAGGCATAGTCAGGGATGCTGAAGTTGCACAGTACTGCAGAAACATCTCCAGATGCAAACTCGCTATCAAGTGGGTGACTGTGTAGAAAAAAGAATCATGTTATACATCGACTAAAAACTTTTTCTATGAAGTTGACTCTTTTTTCATTTGATAAAAACGCTCACATGTCTACGCCATGACAAGGGTTGTGGTTGATGATGCCAAGATTCAGCGTGTTCAGATCAGATTGGTTCTGTTGTGACACCCAGGACTGAACCACTGAGGAGTTCTCAAACAGCTTCAGATCAGCCATGTTTACCCCCATTAGATCCCTCACTGTGCTCACATTCAGGATCTGGCACACACAAAAACAGTTTTTATCAAGTTCAGCTTCAGTTTTCTTTATTATACTTTTAATAACTCAAACATCTATTCTGTTCATTTCATGTTTTATACCTTGAGAACAGCAGGGTTCAGACTCATGAATATAGTGATGTCCATGCTGATGTTCAGTTCAGAAAGAGTTTGTATATCCTCTACAGGAGCTCCACCTACACACACACACACACACACTGTTAATTCAATCCAACTACTGCTGTTTTTAAAACACTGCACCGATTGTGTGTGTTTAGTCTTTGTGTGTAAGTGGATGCTTGTTTTACCCAGGTAAGGTCCCATGAGTTGGTAGTATGTTGTGGCATTGCTGCGTTGATTGCTGAATGAAGAGTTGGCGATGATGTACAGAGCAGATTTCTGTTCGATGGAACATGAGGACAGATCTGGAGACAGGAGCGCCCTGCATCGAGGAAAAAAAAGTCAACTATGTGAGCACTACTGTACTCAAATTATTCTCAAATCTCTTTATTTTGTTTATCCATGTTTGTGTATGTATGTACATTTGAGTGTGTACTTACTTTAAGCTCTCAGCAGTGATATTTTCCAGTACACTGATGTCTAAAGTACAGATGTTGGAACCAACTACACTTATTTCAGCACTTCCCATAGAGCGATTACCCATGCTCAGATACCTCATAATCACTGCTTTACTCTAGAAAATACACAAACATTATTCTTGTAGCAATCACATCAGTGTCTGAGCATTAACAATGTTCAACTAGTATGTTTTTTATGTATTACTAGTTTAAAAGAGTAATGAAATAGTTTTAGATAAAGACCAGACCTGAAGCTCCAGCTTCTTGCTAAATACCTTTGTATACATCTCCTCTCTATTTTCTCATATAATGTTTATGTTTTCTGCATCACGGTGTTTCAGACTGACTGTACAAAATGTAAATACGTCCCTTCATACTAAAATATTTCCCACGCTCTCTCCCTTTCTCTGAAGGATTGCAGATGCTCTTTCTCCCTTCCGCTTAAGAACAGAAGATGCTCGTTCACTCTCCCTCTCACCTGCTCTCTCTCTCTCTCTCTCTCTCTCCCTATCTCTGAAGTATCACAAATGATCTCTCTCTCCCTCTCAGAAGGATCGCAGATATTCAATCCCTCTCTCTGAAGGATCACAGACCCTCTAAATTTCTCTCTCCCTGTCTCTCCCAGAGGAGTTCAGGACATGGTCTTAATTCGCAAATTGCTAGTCAGACATCACAGTACCCACAGTAATAATCAAAGCCAAAAATATTTCACAGCTCTCTCACACACACACACACACACACACACACACACACACACACACAAACACACACGCGCACACACACACACACACCCCTCCATTACCTTTTCTGGTTCCCAGTGTCCATCATTTGAGTCCATCAAAGAGGACAGCGTGTCAATTATGGTAATGTTCCACTTGCTAATGTCATCAATACTGGCCACACGAGAAGTGGGACCCAGTAGCTGCAGCACACCGTCATTAAGGCCCGATGTGTAAATCTACAAATGCACACAAAATCAACAATTTATAATATACCACCTAACACACACCGTCCAAAATGTTGTGTGGGTAAATCCACCGTACACACACAGACAGACTTTAAACTCACAACCCAAAAACAAACCCTGTTTGACAGGGGTACATTTTGAAAACTTACACCATGCAAGTATCCTATTTAAACCGACATTGTCAGTAATGTCAGAATTGTATCACTGAAATGCACAAACGACCTCCTCTATCCTGTAGTGCTAAAGAGTCCAGTGTTCAGTGCTGCTGACCTGGTTTAACTTGTTCAGAATGACACTCTGGAGGCTGGTGTCCACCACTTTCTCAGTGATGGCTGCCAGGTTGTCCTGTAGGACAGCGATGTCCAGATACAGATCAAAATGGGTTGAGTTAAAGCCGAAAGGAAACGACGCATCTGCAATTGTTGCCGGTGTGATGTTGCTCACTGTTAGACACAGAACAAAGTTAATCACTGAAGGACAGAATCTAAAAATGTATCCCTGTATCTCAGTGTGTTTTACACTGGAAAGTACTGTTACCTGTATCGCTTTCTGAGTTGCATTCTGTAAAGAATGTCCTTAGCTTCCACACAGGGATCTTCTGCTTTCTCAGGACTGAAAGGAACTTCCTCTTTACATTCTTCAACAATGCACGCACACAGAGGCGACATTAAATTAGTCCAAAAAGTCTAACATTTGGTCAATAAATCAATCACAAACACAAATTAAAACCGAACAGGTTTACATACAGAGTCAAGTGTGTTGCAGAGGTCTGATTTGAAATAGACCGCCAGGACGCCAAGTTGCTCCACTGTCTGTTCATTCCATGTTGAGGGATTACTGATTAAAAAAAGACAATGTCTATGAGACCTTATTCATATCTAATACAACTATAGACACAAATCATTTCATTTGGGTTATGCCATTTTAACACCAAGTCTAACATTTTATTAAAATTTCATTTCAGTGAAGGTTGATTTAAAAAAAAAAAAAAAAAAACAATTCTACAGCTCTAACAAATTAAAAGGTATGCAGTAATCTGCATAAATCTCTGTCTCACCCATAAGCGGTGTTCCCACTGAGGAGCAGTGACTGTACAGCGGTAATCTGAGAATCAGAAAGATCTCCACAGTTCTTCAGTTTCTCCAAAATGAGTGGGTCAGAGTTTTGGATGTAGGAGGAGTCCAGTGTGCAGGCCATATTCCCCAGAACCTCCACCTGATCCCTGTTCAGACTCACGCCAGATATACCCTACAACGTGACAAACCATGAAGGAGAGTCACATTAAAGTACAGAAACTGTAAGAACAGGGGTTCTTGTGAGGATGCCCATGTTTAAAGTCAAGATCTCTGACTGTCTTGTGTTTGAACCTGAACATGTTGTCCATGTTTGAATTATGATCTCAGAGATTTGGATTTCTTGCCTGAAATCTTGCATTTGCCTCGAGACAGTTTACTGCCTCCTGAGTGTTTGAGCGATTTCAAACACTGTGTCCACACTGCCCATATAGTTTCTTTTCAGTATTTAGTGGTCAGCAAACCTGAGTTTAATTCCCGATCTGGGAACTACCCAAAAACATCCTACTGGTTTTTCTAAGTCACAGTCGGAATCGAACTTTGACAACTCTCAGATCTCACCATACCTTGGGGTATTTCAGGACAGCCAATTGTCCTTCAAGACTCATATTGCTAACCTGATTGCTTACATCAGGAGGATCTTGGGCCCATTTCTATCTACAAAGCCCACTCAGGTGCTTGTTCAGTCCCTCATCGTCTCGAGACTGGACTACTGAAAATCACAGGTCTGCCCCTGTGTACCATCCGACCACTGCGACTGATCCAGAATGCAGCTGCCAGAGTGGTTTGCGACCTTTCCAGATTCTCCCACTCCACCCAATTGCTGCGTTCCCTCCACTGGCTTCCCGTAGCTACTGCATCAGATTTAAAACACAAAGCCAAAATGGACGCGCACATGCATACGTGAAGGCACTTATCACAGCCCACTCTCTACCAGACTCATTGGCAGTCTTCAAACAAATAACTCAAGACCCAACTCTTCACCAAGCCCTTGTATTAAAACTTCCATTTAAAAAATCCCTTGTCTTGTGTCTTTTTTTTTTTTATTGTGTACTAACTACCAACATGGGTTTAGCTCAATGGTATTCTTACTTCCTGTTCGTATACCTAGTGAATGAGCGTGAGTATATGTTTTTGGTGGAACACAAAGCACTTAAGTCACTCTCTAGAAAGGAACTTGGAGCTTCATGAGACACAAATTGATTGTAAGATTGGGTGACATGTTTTCCATAACATTTAAGTGCTAATAATGAGTGTGTTGGTCTATGAATATGTTGGTGTGTATGTTTTACCAGGCAGTTCTTTGCATTGTTGAACAGGATGGTCTTTTTGTCAAGGGCAGGGGAAAGAACAGAGAAATCTGCTCTGCCCAGGGCACTGAAATATGACTGGCAGTTCACCTTCTGTATCTTCTCATAGCTACAACACACACACACACACACACACACATTACAGATAACATATGACACATATTCTTAACCTCAGATACTTGAATCCTTCAAGTGATGAATGCAGGGGAAGTGTCCCTTATCTTTATATACAGTCCATTGTGTATGTGAATGTATTACACACCTGTAGTACAGAAGCATATCAGAGGGGACGTCGGTAAAGCTAACAGATGGATCGTCTTTCACATGGTTGTACATACAGGTCAGCTGAAACACAGAACACAGTGTGATTGTGTGGTATCTCATGTGCCAATAAAAGTTTGGGTCTAGTTGCTGCCTCTGTTTCAGACTGTGTGTGGAATGTGAATGAATATCAAAGTGTATGTACCTGAGCCTCTTTCAGGAGGACCTTGTCTCTGCCTGCACGTGGTCTACAGGCTTTCACTAGATCTTTGGCTTTTTGCTGTGGGAGAGTCTGAACTGAGCTGCAGGAGAATCCCTGCAGTACTGATGCTGACAGACTGTGGGGAGAAACATACACACAGTCACACTCAGTCATACACACACTGATGAACCAAAACACAACATCTTTTTGAACTCTGGCAGAATCTTATGCATTATCTGGATTGTTCACCCAATGGATATTCACACTGGGTATGTAAGCGATTCAGGCTGTGTGTGTGTGTGTGTGTGTGTGTGTGTGTGTGTGTGTGTGTGTGTGTGTGTGTGTGTGTGAGAGACAGCTGTGAAGTATTTTTGGTGTGTTTTTCTAACTCACTCTTCTGGATTATCACTGGCACTGGCCACTGCACCAAACAACACCATAGCCTGGTAAAAATCAAACACAGAATTCAACATTTTATGGATGTGTTTTACACCCTGACATCCAAACTAGACAGGAATTCAGACATCTGTATGTGCTGCCATTACAGTCAAGCCATGTTACTCTAGTTTTTCATTGTAACAAAGTGATTTACATTTCTCTGATCATATGGATCTGTTCAATTACCTGTTCATGACTCCAGCTCTTGTTATTGATGAGTGAAATGTCAACAGAGGTCAGTGATGTCAGTAGAACAAGTGGAATATACATCACCAGTGCATCTGGAACATTCTGTATCACTTCGGTTTGGTCTACAGAGATTACCTGGAAGAAAGGATGGGAGCAGGCTTTCAACTTTTCCAGACTAAACAAACTGCATTCTGAACAAAGGATTAATCTTAAATTAAATGAAAATTGTATAGGAGACACTAATGCAAATCTCCATTTCAGTAATGTGCTGCAATGTTTGTGTGTGTGTGTGTGTGTGTGTGTGTGTGTGTGTAAGAGAGAGAATACCTTCTGGACAAATGTCTGTTGCAGAATAACTGGTGCTGACAGAATGTTATTGATGAATGTTGGATTCTGCGATAAAGACAGAAGCTGAGAAGATGGGATGATGGAGATGGTTGTAGAGGGAACGCCACCGATGAGTGTTCCCAGGGACACCAGAGAGGAGGCACTGCTGATCTGTGAGGCAAAACAATCAGATCCTCAACTTTAAAAAAAGAAAAAAATATATGAATCTGCTGTTTGGGATCTGAATGCAATAAGGGAGTATTTCAGTGACAGCACTTTTGTATATACGGTGTAGTTGGTAAAAATTTGAACTGTAATACAATTTTGTTCGTTCCAGGGGGATTTTGCAAAAAATCGCTCTAAATAGACATGGTCTCGCTTCCAGTATCCTAGACCGATATTCCTGACACAGCGTGCAGTGTACACTCACATTAAAGCCTGCACTAATGATGCTCTGGATGAGGGCGTTCACTTGGCCCTGGTCCCAGCCACTGATGTTACTGAGTGTAGACAGAGCACCGTTTATCACATCGGAGGGGGCGGAGCTTATCTGGCCCACAGTCAGGCCCACACACTGGCTGCCCAAAGATCGGATGGTGGATGCAGATACATTGGGGAACTTTGCTACCAGCACCGCTGTGACCTGAAAGGAGAAGAGGATTATAGGTAACTGGCACTGCTACAGTATATCTGACTGGTGACCAGACAGGGTCTTATCGAGTGATCACCTCTGGATTAATTCCTGTGCAGAAGTTGTTGATGCTCGTCAGGATGGTCTTGACGTCTGCTTCTCCAAGACGAACAAACACGGAGGAAGGAGTTCGACACAGCAGCTCAGCTGGCAAACTATAAGAACACAAACAACTTTTTAAAAATGCATAGATAGATATTCATACTTGTATGTGGTCTGTTACCTGAGGGGGTTGAATTTACAAGGCTGGATGAATAAATAGGATAAGTAGCTGTTAGTGTGTAGAGTTTAGCGTAGAGTGTTACCTGAGTGGGCTGAAGTCAGGATTCTGGATGTATAACTCTGTTGTATAGTACTCGAGGACACTAGCTGAAATTCCTGGGTTGTTGAACAGCTGAAGATTTTCTGAGTTCTCCAGGAACACACTTATCTAAAGGACACAATAAAACACACACATTAATACATCACTAAGGGTGTGTGTTGTGTGATGTAGATAAGGGATATATGTAAATGATCAGAAATAATCATTCGTGTAAATGTCTGAATGATTGATATAGATGATCGTAGGTAATGTTTGTGTGTGTGTGTATGTGTGTGTGTGTGTTTTTGTGTTTGTGTGTGTGTTACCATGCTTCCTGATAGGAATGTTTGCAGATCAATGCGGTTGATGAAAGTGATGAAGAATCCGATGTTGTCAACAAACCAGGCAGTGGAGTTCAGAAGAGGATCTGAGGAGTTATAGCAGCGGAGGCTGCCATCTGCAAGATACACATACAGATATTTATGTTGAGACACACATACTGTGCACACACAAATATAGGAAATGAATGTGCAGTACTATTCAGCAGAGAGAGATAGAGAAAGGAGAGTGTTGTAGCTATTCTTACCGCTGCTGTTCAGATATACTTTTATAGAGCTGTACACATCAGCTGGGGTGAAATCGGTTGCGGAAAAATTGTAGTTGTCCCCCAGGATAGACACCCTGCTCACAAACACACACAGAGGGGATTTTACTACAGATTCTCAGTTTTTTTAGCCAACAGACAGGGGGCAGTGTTTGTGCTGAGAGCCCTGTGTAATGGTACATCCAACAAAGACTCACAGTTTCCTGTATGACAGACAGGAGGCGCCGCTGAGCTGGGCGGAGCCGATGAGCTGAGAACTGAGGTAGGGCAGGTAGTGAACCAGGGTGACATTAAACCACTGTTCTACATCAGCCTGAGATGAGGCACTGAGAGCACGAAGCCACACACACTCCAACGCATGGCTGGCCAGAGCTGAGGACAAAACAGGCTCCTGTAGAGAGAAACAGGGATTAATCTATGAGCTAATCCTGATATAATAATAAAGGCAAGTAATCCACATGGACTAAAAGGGTAGGTGAAATGAAGACGGGTGTACCATCTCCAGGAACTGATTGGTTCTATTGTAGTTGTTGAGGAGCGTGCAGAGCTCAGAGCCATTAATGACTGTGTTCGGCCTGTTCAGAAACTCGCCGAGTTCTTCCAGAGAGATGGAGCCCAAAAGCTAGAGGACACAGAGGAGAGACCACACATCCGTTACAGAAGGAGATGTGGACAGCTCATTGGCTGCCACTTAAACTATTAGTGAGCGATTCACTGACACCATCAGTGTTGTGGAGCAGAAATACCTCTGCCTGTCGGTCAGCTGGGATCAGAGACAGGAAATCTTTCAGGTCAGGGAATCCAAAACTGAGGAACAACTCTTTCAGGAATATGTAGAAGCTTCCTCCGCCATAGCAGCTCGGGCCTGTGAGGCAACATAGGGCACTGATGAGAAAGGTCTGTGGTGAATTCAGATTGATGATCTCAAACCATCGAACGTGGGTCACTACTGACTTAGCCCAAATTCTTCATCATCCGATCACATCTACTGATCACTGCCTGCATATTGGACTAGCCTGAGTCAGCAAATGCATAAGCAAGAGCATGCATACATGAAGCAAACACACACATACACACACCTTGGCTGGACTGGTACTCGAGATAGACGTGTGTGTAATTGAAGACAGTGTTGGACTGTGCTGCAGAGAGGTCACTGTACACATGATCAAGTCCTTTCACTCTGTAAACACAACGACATAGAAGTAAACAAGTTAAAAATCAAAGAAAGTAAATAGATCTGTGCGTTCACGCTGAGGAGGAGCTCACATCTCTCTGTAGGAGTCACAGCTGATGTTCATGGGGACGATCGACAGGGTGTTTGGACCAATCCCAGGAAGGAAGAAGGAAAGGTAAGTCTGGAACCACAGGGCAAAGTCGTCTGGGCCGAAACTTTGGAAGTGAGGCGCCAGATACGAGAGCGTCATGGTCAGAACGGTGTCTGATATTGTTGGAGGAATGCTGGTCACGTTCATCTGCAAACACACAGCAGCATGGATTAACAGTCTCGACACGCTTGGACTTCATCAAACAGTGTGCACAGAATCAAGGTGTCTTATTTCAAAAGAAAATGTGCCCTGGTTTGTAGACTACAGAGATCCTCACTTGTATTGCAGTCTGGTTGAAGGCTGTGAAGAAGCTGCCAAGTTGATTCAGATCGAAAGATGTGATCACACTGCTAAACACCTCTCTAAACACAGAGTCGTTTCCCAACACTCCTGAATCCGGCTGCAAGATGAACTGTGCCTTCTGCTCACTGGACAGTGAGCCTAACACGGCAAGCTGCAGGACAAAACATGCATGTCACACATTCTGTTCACACCAGGTCCACAAGGAAAACAAAGGGACAGTGGTACAGCAGCTGCCTGCTCTCTCCAACAAAATCCAGAGAGCAACTTTTACTACTACAGTCAACTGCAAACCCACAAGACACATAAAGCTGGTGCAATTGTGATGCTACTCACGCTAGAGAAATGTGCATTTAGAATTTTGAGCTCTTCCAAAGATGCATAATTGGAGAATTTGCCAAGGTTCTTTTCAAGCCAGTTTTTGCTGCCGGAGGTGTTGGAAACACAGCCAGGGTCTAAAAAGATCAGAGACCATTAGTTACGTTAATCAGAACATTCTTAAGTGGCTCTTGGTTTATTTCATCTAGGCAACGCATCGTCTTATTTTGAACAGACTAAAACAAGCCTAAGACGGCCAGGTTTCTGTACTAGAACAATTAAAAGGGACCTGTGTACCTGGCAGGTCCCTTCTTGACAGGAAGGGGAAGATGAAGGAAGTAAAGACCAACTGCTTCTCTTCCTCTTTCATGAGCGATTCCTGACTACTGAGAGCTTCCACCCTATGTTGGATGAGAACAGATCAGATTTTGTCAGGAACGACTTCATCTTCATGTCCTAAATAACACTCGTGGAGCTCTGAAATTCCATTGTCCATACTTACACAATTTGGTAGGTCTCACAGCTGAAGGTTTTGGAACTGAGGCTGGACAAAAAGTCTGTGGACACTGATGACAAAAATGGTCTGAGCCTCATCTGGAACCACTCGGTGATGAAAGTGGCATTCATCAGCTGTGCTGCAGTGAAGTTCTTGATTATCACCTCCCCGATGGCATCAAGTATTTTTGGGTCAGATTGAATGCTGCTGTGGGTCTACATGAAAGATTACATACTTCAATGCATAATTATGCACAGATGTTTATTTTTGTTTACTACAGCACCGATCGAATTGTCATACCATGTTTGAAAACGTGTCCAGCGCTTCATCCAAAGGTCCAGCAAAATTCTGGAAGAAAAGCTTCCATGCTTCTTTAGAGTAGTTCATGCTACTTGGCAGTTTGCATGTGAGCAATGTGACCAGATCATCAGAGGATAGAACAACAACCTTGAAAGACAAGAAACAGAGGTTTCTTTGGTCAGCTCATCTTCTGCGTAACAGGACTGAACCTGAGGAGAGGTATTTTATACATAGAGGACTCACTGATGAACAGGCATAGTCAGGGATGCTGAAGTTGCACAGTACTGCAGAAACATCTCCAGATGCAAACTCGCTATCAAGTGGGTGACTGTGTAGAAAAAAGAATCATGTTATACATCGACTAAAAACTTTTTCTATGAAGTTGACTCTTTTTTCATTTGATAAAAACGCTCACATGTCTACGCCATGACAAGGGTTGTGGTTGATGATGCCAAGATTCAGCGTGTTCAGATCAGATTGGTTCTGTTGTGACACCCAGGACTGAACCACTGAGGAGTTCTCAAACAGCTTCAGATCAGCCATGTTTACCCCCATTAGATCCCTCACTGTGCTCACATTCAGGATCTGGCACACACAAAAACAGTTTTTATCAAGTTCAGCTTCAGTTTTCTTTATTATACTTTTAATAACTCAAACATCTATTCTGTTCATTTCATGTTTTATACCTTGAGAACAGCAGGGTTCAGACTCATGAATATAGTGATGTCCATGCTGATGTTCAGTTCAGAAAGAGTTTGTATATCCTCTACAGGAGCTCCACCTACACACACACACACACACACTGTTAATTCAATCCAACTACTGCTGTTTTTAAAACACTGCACCGATTGTGTGTGTTTAGTCTTTGTGTGTAAGTGGATGCTTGTTTTACCCAGGTAAGGTCCCATGAGTTGGTAGTATGTTGTGGCATTGCTGCGTTGATTGCTGAATGAAGAGTTGGCGATGATGTACAGAGCAGATTTCTGTTCGATGGAACATGAGGACAGATCTGGAGACAGGAGCGCCCTGCATCGAGGAAAAAAAAGTCAACTATGTGAGCACTACTGTACTCAAATTATTCTCAAATCTCTTTATTTTGTTTATCCATGTTTGTGTATGTATGTACATTTGAGTGTGTACTTACTTTAAGCTCTCAGCAGTGATATTTTCCAGTACACTGATGTCTAAAGTACAGATGTTGGAACCAACTACACTTATTTCAGCACTTCCCATAGAGCGATTACCCATGCTCAGATACCTCATAATCACTGCTTTACTCTAGAAAATACACAAACATTATTCTTGTAGCAATCACATCAGTGTCTGAGCATTAACAATGTTCAACTAGTATGTTTTTTATGTATTACTAGTTTAAAAGAGTAATGAAATAGTTTTAGATAAAGACCAGACCTGAAGCTCCAGCTTCTTGCTAAATACCTTTGTATACATCTCCTCTCTATTTTCTCATATAATGTTTATGTTTTCTGCATCACGGTGTTTCAGACTGACTGTACAAAATGTAAATACGTCCCTTCATACTAAAATATTTCCCACGCTCTCTCCCTTTCTCTGAAGGATTGCAGATGCTCTTTCTCCCTTCCGCTTAAGAACAGAAGATGCTCGTTCACTCTCCCTCTCACCTGCTCTCTCTCTCTCTCTCTCTCTCTCCCTATCTCTGAAGTATCACAAATGATCTCTCTCTCCCTCTCAGAAGGATCGCAGATATTCAATCCCTCTCTCTGAAGGATCACAGACCCTCTAAATTTCTCTCTCCCTGTCTCTCCCAGAGGAGTTCAGGACATGGTCTTAATTCGCAAATTGCTAGTCAGACATCACAGTACCCACAGTAATAATCAAAGCCAAAAATATTTCACAGCTCTCTCACACACACACACACACACACACACACACACACACACACACACACAAACACACACGCGCACACACACACACACACCCCTCCATTACCTTTTCTGGTTCCCAGTGTCCATCATTTGAGTCCATCAAAGAGGACAGCGTGTCAATTATGGTAATGTTCCACTTGCTAATGTCATCAATACTGGCCACACGAGAAGTGGGACCCAGTAGCTGCAGCACACCGTCATTAAGGCCCGATGTGTAAATCTACAAATGCACACAAAATCAACAATTTATAATATACCACCTAACACACACCGTCCAAAATGTTGTGTGGGTAAATCCACCGTACACACACAGACAGACTTTAAACTCACAACCCAAAAACAAACCCTGTTTGACAGGGGTACATTTTGAAAACTTACACCATGCAAGTATCCTATTTAAACCGACATTGTCAGTAATGTCAGAATTGTATCACTGAAATGCACAAACGACCTCCTCTATCCTGTAGTGCTAAAGAGTCCAGTGTTCAGTGCTGCTGACCTGGTTTAACTTGTTCAGAATGACACTCTGGAGGCTGGTGTCCACCACTTTCTCAGTGATGGCTGCCAGGTTGTCCTGTAGGACAGCGATGTCCAGATACAGATCAAAATGGGTTGAGTTAAAGCCGAAAGGAAACGACGCATCTGCAATTGTTGCCGGTGTGATGTTGCTCACTGTTAGACACAGAACAAAGTTAATCACTGAAGGACAGAATCTAAAAATGTATCCCTGTATCTCAGTGTGTTTTACACTGGAAAGTACTGTTACCTGTATCGCTTTCTGAGTTGCATTCTGTAAAGAATGTCCTTAGCTTCCACACAGGGATCTTCTGCTTTCTCAGGACTGAAAGGAACTTCCTCTTTACATTCTTCAACAATGCACGCACACAGAGGCGACATTAAATTAGTCCAAAAAGTCTAACATTTGGTCAATAAATCAATCACAAACACAAATTAAAACCGAACAGGTTTACATACAGAGTCAAGTGTGTTGCAGAGGTCTGATTTGAAATAGACCGCCAGGACGCCAAGTTGCTCCACTGTCTGTTCATTCCATGTTGAGGGATTACTGATTAAAAAAAGACAATGTCTATGAGACCTTATTCATATCTAATACAACTATAGACACAAATCATTTCATTTGGGTTATGCCATTTTAACACCAAGTCTAACATTTTATTAAAATTTCATTTCAGTGAAGGTTGATTTAAAAAAAAAAAAAAAAAACAATTCTACAGCTCTAACAAATTAAAAGGTATGCAGTAATCTGCATAAATCTCTGTCTCACCCATAAGCGGTGTTCCCACTGAGGAGCAGTGACTGTACAGCGGTAATCTGAGAATCAGAAAGATCTCCACAGTTCTTCAGTTTCTCCAAAATGAGTGGGTCAGAGTTTTGGATGTAGGAGGAGTCCAGTGTGCAGGCCATATTCCCCAGAACCTCCACCTGATCCCTGTTCAGACTCACGCCAGATATACCCTACAACGTGACAAACCATGAAGGAGAGTCACATTAAAGTACAGAAACTGTAAGAACAGGGGTTCTTGTGAGGATGCCCATGTTTAAAGTCAAGATCTCTGACTGTCTTGTGTTTGAACCTGAACATGTTGTCCATGTTTGAATTATGATCTCAGAGATTTGGATTTCTTGCCTGAAATCTTGCATTTGCCTCGAGACAGTTTACTGCCTCCTGAGTGTTTGAGCGATTTCAAACACTGTGTCCACACTGCCCATATAGTTTCTTTTCAGTATTTAGTGGTCAGCAAACCTGAGTTTAATTCCCGATCTGGGAACTACCCAAAAACATCCTACTGGTTTTTCTAAGTCACAGTCGGAATCGAACTTTGACAACTCTCAGATCTCACCATACCTTGGGGTATTTCAGGACAGCCAATTGTCCTTCAAGACTCATATTGCTAACCTGATTGCTTACATCAGGAGGATCTTGGGCCCATTTCTATCTACAAAGCCCACTCAGGTGCTTGTTCAGTCCCTCATCGTCTCGAGACTGGACTACTGAAAATCACAGGTCTGCCCCTGTGTACCATCCGACCACTGCGACTGATCCAGAATGCAGCTGCCAGAGTGGTTTGCGACCTTTCCAGATTCTCCCACTCCACCCAATTGCTGCGTTCCCTCCACTGGCTTCCCGTAGCTACTGCATCAGATTTAAAACACAAAGCCAAAATGGACGCGCACATGCATACGTGAAGGCACTTATCACAGCCCACTCTCTACCAGACTCATTGGCAGTCTTCAAACAAATAACTCAAGACCCAACTCTTCACCAAGCCCTTGTATTAAAACTTCCATTTAAAAAATCCCTTGTCTTGTGTCTTTTTTTTTTTTATTGTGTACTAACTACCAACATGGGTTTAGCTCAATGGTATTCTTACTTCCTGTTCGTATACCTAGTGAATGAGCGTGAGTATATGTTTTTGGTGGAACACAAAGCACTTAAGTCACTCTCTAGAAAGGAACTTGGAGCTTCATGAGACACAAATTGATTGTAAGATTGGGTGACATGTTTTCCATAACATTTAAGTGCTAATAATGAGTGTGTTGGTCTATGAATATGTTGGTGTGTATGTTTTACCAGGCAGTTCTTTGCATTGTTGAACAGGATGGTCTTTTTGTCAAGGGCAGGGGAAAGAACAGAGAAATCTGCTCTGCCCAGGGCACTGAAATATGACTGGCAGTTCACCTTCTGTATCTTCTCATAGCTACAACACACACACACACACACACACACATTACAGATAACATATGACACATATTCTTAACCTCAGATACTTGAATCCTTCAAGTGATGAATGCAGGGGAAGTGTCCCTTATCTTTATATACAGTCCATTGTGTATGTGAATGTATTACACACCTGTAGTACAGAAGCATATCAGAGGGGACGTCGGTAAAGCTAACAGATGGATCGTCTTTCACATGGTTGTACATACAGGTCAGCTGAAACACAGAACACAGTGTGATTGTGTGGTATCTCATGTGCCAATAAAAGTTTGGGTCTAGTTGCTGCCTCTGTTTCAGACTGTGTGTGGAATGTGAATGAATATCAAAGTGTATGTACCTGAGCCTCTTTCAGGAGGACCTTGTCTCTGCCTGCACGTGGTCTACAGGCTTTCACTAGATCTTTGGCTTTTTGCTGTGGGAGAGTCTGAACTGAGCTGCAGGAGAATCCCTGCAGTACTGATGCTGACAGACTGTGGGGAGAAACATACACACAGTCACACTCAGTCATACACACACTGATGAACCAAAACACAACATCTTTTTGAACTCTGGCAGAATCTTATGCATTATCTGGATTGTTCACCCAATGGATATTCACACTGGGTATGTAAGCGATTCAGGCTGTGTGTGTGTGTGTGTGTGTGTGTGTGTGTGTGTGTGTGTGTGTGTGTGTGTGTGTGTGTGTGTGTGTGTGTGTGTGTGTGTGAGAGACAGCTGTGAAGTATTTTTGGTGTGTTTTTCTAACTCACTCTTCTGGATTATCACTGGCACTGGCCACTGCACCAAACAACACCATAGCCTGGTAAAAATCAAACACAGAATTCAACATTTTATGGATGTGTTTTACACCCTGACATCCAAACTAGACAGGAATTCAGACATCTGTATGTGCTGCCATTACAGTCAAGCCATGTTACTCTAGTTTTTCATTGTAACAAAGTGATTTACATTTCTCTGATCATATGGATCTGTTCAATTACCTGTTCATGACTCCAGCTCTTGTTATTGATGAGTGAAATGTCAACAGAGGTCAGTGATGTCAGTAGAACAAGTGGAATATACATCACCAGTGCATCTGGAACATTCTGTATCACTTCGGTTTGGTCTACAGAGATTACCTGGAAGAAAGGATGGGAGCAGGCTTTCAACTTTTCCAGACTAAACAAACTGCATTCTGAACAAAGGATTAATCTTAAATTAAATGAAAATTGTATAGGAGACACTAATGCAAATCTCCATTTCAGTAATGTGCTGCAATGTTTGTGTGTGTGTGTGTGTGTGTGTGTGTGTGTGTGTAAGAGAGAGAATACCTTCTGGACAAATGTCTGTTGCAGAATAACTGGTGCTGACAGAATGTTATTGATGAATGTTGGATTCTGCGATAAAGACAGAAGCTGAGAAGATGGGATGATGGAGATGGTTGTAGAGGGAACGCCACCGATGAGTGTTCCCAGGGACACCAGAGAGGAGGCACTGCTGATCTGTGAGGCAAAACAATCAGATCCTCAACTTTAAAAAAAGAAAAAAATATATGAATCTGCTGTTTGGGATCTGAATGCAATAAGGGAGTATTTCAGTGACAGCACTTTTGTATATACGGTGTAGTTGGTAAAAATTTGAACTGTAATACAATTTTGTTCGTTCCAGGGGGATTTTGCAAAAAATCGCTCTAAATAGACATGGTCTCGCTTCCAGTATCCTAGACCGATATTCCTGACACAGCGTGCAGTGTACACTCACATTAAAGCCTGCACTAATGATGCTCTGGATGAGGGCGTTCACTTGGCCCTGGTCCCAGCCACTGATGTTACTGAGTGTAGACAGAGCACCGTTTATCACATCGGAGGGGGCGGAGCTTATCTGGCCCACAGTCAGGCCCACACACTGGCTGCCCAAAGATCGGATGGTGGATGCAGATACATTGGGGAACTTTGCTACCAGCACCGCTGTGACCTGAAAGGAGAAGAGGATTATAGGTAACTGGCACTGCTACAGTATATCTGACTGGTGACCAGACAGGGTCTTATCGAGTGATCACCTCTGGATTAATTCCTGTGCAGAAGTTGTTGATGCTCGTCAGGATGGTCTTGACGTCTGCTTCTCCAAGACGAACAAACACGGAGGAAGGAGTTCGACACAGCAGCTCAGCTGGCAAACTATAAGAACACAAACAACTTTTTAAAAATGCATAGATAGATATTCATACTTGTATGTGGTCTGTTACCTGAGGGGGTTGAATTTACAAGGCTGGATGAATAAATAGGATAAGTAGCTGTTAGTGTGTAGAGTTTAGCGTAGAGTGTTACCTGAGTGGGCTGAAGTCAGGATTCTGGATGTATAACTCTGTTGTATAGTACTCGAGGACACTAGCTGAAATTCCTGGGTTGTTGAACAGCTGAAGATTTTCTGAGTTCTCCAGGAACACACTTATCTAAAGGACACAATAAAACACACACATTAATACATCACTAAGGGTGTGTGTTGTGTGATGTAGATAAGGGATATATGTAAATGATCAGAAATAATCATTCGTGTAAATGTCTGAATGATTGATATAGATGATCGTAGGTAATGTTTGTGTGTGTGTGTATGTGTGTGTGTGTGTTTTTGTGTTTGTGTGTGTGTTACCATGCTTCCTGATAGGAATGTTTGCAGATCAATGCGGTTGATGAAAGTGATGAAGAATCCGATGTTGTCAACAAACCAGGCAGTGGAGTTCAGAAGAGGATCTGAGGAGTTATAGCAGCGGAGGCTGCCATCTGCAAGATACACATACAGATATTTATGTTGAGACACACATACTGTGCACACACAAATATAGGAAATGAATGTGCAGTACTATTCAGCAGAGAGAGATAGAGAAAGGAGAGTGTTGTAGCTATTCTTACCGCTGCTGTTCAGATATACTTTTATAGAGCTGTACACATCAGCTGGGGTGAAATCGGTTGCGGAAAAATTGTAGTTGTCCCCCAGGATAGACACCCTGCTCACAAACACACACAGAGGGGATTTTACTACAGATTCTCAGTTTTTTTAGCCAACAGACAGGGGGCAGTGTTTGTGCTGAGAGCCCTGTGTAATGGTACATCCAACAAAGACTCACAGTTTCCTGTATGACAGACAGGAGGCGCCGCTGAGCTGGGCGGAGCCGATGAGCTGAGAACTGAGGTAGGGCAGGTAGTGAACCAGGGTGACATTAAACCACTGTTCTACATCAGCCTGAGATGAGGCACTGAGAGCACGAAGCCACACACACTCCAACGCATGGCTGGCCAGAGCTGAGGACAAAACAGGCTCCTGTAGAGAGAAACAGGGATTAATCTATGAGCTAATCCTGATATAATAATAAAGGCAAGTAATCCACATGGACTAAAAGGGTAGGTGAAATGAAGACGGGTGTACCATCTCCAGGAACTGATTGGTTCTATTGTAGTTGTTGAGGAGCGTGCAGAGCTCAGAGCCATTAATGACTGTGTTCGGCCTGTTCAGAAACTCGCCGAGTTCTTCCAGAGAGATGGAGCCCAAAAGCTAGAGGACACAGAGGAGAGACCACACATCCGTTACAGAAGGAGATGTGGACAGCTCATTGGCTGCCACTTAAACTATTAGTGAGCGATTCACTGACACCATCAGTGTTGTGGAGCAGAAATACCTCTGCCTGTCGGTCAGCTGGGATCAGAGACAGGAAATCTTTCAGGTCAGGGAATCCAAAACTGAGGAACAACTCTTTCAGGAATATGTAGAAGCTTCCTCCGCCATAGCAGCTCGGGCCTGTGAGGCAACATAGGGCACTGATGAGAAAGGTCTGTGGTGAATTCAGATTGATGATCTCAAACCATCGAACGTGGGTCACTACTGACTTAGCCCAAATTCTTCATCATCCGATCACATCTACTGATCACTGCCTGCATATTGGACTAGCCTGAGTCAGCAAATGCATAAGCAAGAGCATGCATACATGAAGCAAACACACACATACACACACCTTGGCTGGACTGGTACTCGAGATAGACGTGTGTGTAATTGAAGACAGTGTTGGACTGTGCTGCAGAGAGGTCACTGTACACATGATCAAGTCCTTTCACTCTGTAAACACAACGACATAGAAGTAAACAAGTTAAAAATCAAAGAAAGTAAATAGATCTGTGCGTTCACGCTGAGGAGGAGCTCACATCTCTCTGTAGGAGTCACAGCTGATGTTCATGGGGACGATCGACAGGGTGTTTGGACCAATCCCAGGAAGGAAGAAGGAAAGGTAAGTCTGGAACCACAGGGCAAAGTCGTCTGGGCCGAAACTTTGGAAGTGAGGCGCCAGATACGAGAGCGTCATGGTCAGAACGGTGTCTGATATTGTTGGAGGAATGCTGGTCACGTTCATCTGCAAACACACAGCAGCATGGATTAACAGTCTCGACACGCTTGGACTTCATCAAACAGTGTGCACAGAATCAAGGTGTCTTATTTCAAAAGAAAATGTGCCCTGGTTTGTAGACTACAGAGATCCTCACTTGTATTGCAGTCTGGTTGAAGGCTGTGAAGAAGCTGCCAAGTTGATTCAGATCGAAAGATGTGATCACACTGCTAAACACCTCTCTAAACACAGAGTCGTTTCCCAACACTCCTGAATCCGGCTGCAAGATGAACTGTGCCTTCTGCTCACTGGACAGTGAGCCTAACACGGCAAGCTGCAGGACAAAACATGCATGTCACACATTCTGTTCACACCAGGTCCACAAGGAAAACAAAGGGACAGTGGTACAGCAGCTGCCTGCTCTCTCCAACAAAATCCAGAGAGCAACTTTTACTACTACAGTCAACTGCAAACCCACAAGACACATAAAGCTGGTGCAATTGTGATGCTACTCACGCTAGAGAAATGTGCATTTAGAATTTTGAGCTCTTCCAAAGATGCATAATTGGAGAATTTGCCAAGGTTCTTTTCAAGCCAGTTTTTGCTGCCGGAGGTGTTGGAAACACAGCCAGGGTCTAAAAAGATCAGAGACCATTAGTTACGTTAATCAGAACATTCTTAAGTGGCTCTTGGTTTATTTCATCTAGGCAACGCATCGTCTTATTTTGAACAGACTAAAACAAGCCTAAGACGGCCAGGTTTCTGTACTAGAACAATTAAAAGGGACCTGTGTACCTGGCAGGTCCCTTCTTGACAGGAAGGGGAAGATGAAGGAAGTAAAGACCAACTGCTTCTCTTCCTCTTTCATGAGCGATTCCTGACTACTGAGAGCTTCCACCCTATGTTGGATGAGAACAGATCAGATTTTGTCAGGAACGACTTCATCTTCATGTCCTAAATAACACTCGTGGAGCTCTGAAATTCCATTGTCCATACTTACACAATTTGGTAGGTCTCACAGCTGAAGGTTTTGGAACTGAGGCTGGACAAAAAGTCTGTGGACACTGATGACAAAAATGGTCTGAGCCTCATCTGGAACCACTCGGTGATGAAAGTGGCATTCATCAGCTGTGCTGCAGTGAAGTTCTTGATTATCACCTCCCCGATGGCATCAAGTATTTTTGGGTCAGATTGAATGCTGCTGTGGGTCTACATGAAAGATTACATACTTCAATGCATAATTATGCACAGATGTTTATTTTTGTTTACTACAGCACCGATCGAATTGTCATACCATGTTTGAAAACGTGTCCAGCGCTTCATCCAAAGGTCCAGCAAAATTCTGGAAGAAAAGCTTCCATGCTTCTTTAGAGTAGTTCATGCTACTTGGCAGTTTGCATGTGAGCAATGTGACCAGATCATCAGAGGACAGAACAACAACCTTGAAAGACAAGAAACAGAGGTTTCTTTGGTCAGCTCATCTTCTGCGTAACAGGACTGAACCTGAGGAGAGGTATTTTATACATAGAGGACTCACTGATGAACAGGCATAGTCAGGGATGCTGAAGTTGCACAGTACTGCAGAAACATCTCCAGATGCAAACTCGCTATCAAGTGGGTGACTGTGTAGAAAAAAGAATCATGTTATACATCGACTAAAAACTTTTTCTATGAAGTTGACTCTTTTTTCATTTGATAAAAACGCTCACATGTCTACGCCATGACAAGGGTTGTGGTTGATGATGCCAAGATTCAGCGTGTTCAGATCAGATTGGTTCTGTTGTGACACCCAGGACTGAACCACTGAGGAGTTCTCAAACAGCTTCAGATCAGCCATGTTTACCCCCATTAGATCCCTCACTGTGCTCACATTCAGGATCTGGCACACACAAAAACAGTTTTTATCAAGTTCAGCTTCAGTTTTCTTTATTATACTTTTAATAACTCAAACATCTATTCTGTTCATTTCATGTTTTATACCTTGAGAACAGCAGGGTTCAGACTCATGAATATAGTGATGTCCATGCTGATGTTCAGTTCAGAAAGAGTTTGTATATCCTCTACAGGAGCTCCACCTACACACACACACACACACACTGTTAATTCAATCCAACTACTGCTGTTTTTAAAACACTGCACCGATTGTGTGTGTTTAGTCTTTGTGTGTAAGTGGATGCTTGTTTTACCCAGGTAAGGTCCCATGAGTTGGTAGTATGTTGTGGCATTGCTGCGTTGATTGCTGAATGAAGAGTTGGCGATGATGTACAGAGCAGATTTCTGTTCGATGGAACATGAGGACAGATCTGGAGACAGGAGCGCCCTGCATCGAGGAAAAAAAAGTCAACTATGTGAGCACTACTGTACTCAAATTATTCTCAAATCTCTTTATTTTGTTTATCCATGTTTGTGTATGTATGTACATTTGAGTGTGTACTTACTTTAAGCTCTCAGCAGTGATATTTTCCAGTACACTGATGTCTAAAGTACAGATGTTGGAACCAACTACACTTATTTCAGCACTTCCCATAGAGCGATTACCCATGCTCAGATACCTCATAATCACTGCTTTACTCTAGAAAATACACAAACATTATTCTTGTAGCAATCACATCAGTGTCTGAGCATTAACAATGTTCAACTAGTATGTTTTTTATGTATTACTAGTTTAAAAGAGTAATGAAATAGTTTTAGATAAAGACCAGACCTGAAGCTCCAGCTTCTTGCTAAATACCTTTGTATACATCTCCTCTCTATTTTCTCATATAATGTTTATGTTTTCTGCATCACGGTGTTTCAGACTGACTGTACAAAATGTAAATACGTCCCTTCATACTAAAATATTTCCCACGCTCTCTCCCTTTCTCTGAAGGATTGCAGATGCTCTTTCTCCCTTCCGCTTAAGAACAGAAGATGCTCGTTCACTCTCCCTCTCACCTGCTCTCTCTCTCTCTCTCTCTCTCTCCCTATCTCTGAAGTATCACAAATGATCTCTCTCTCCCTCTCAGAAGGATCGCAGATATTCAATCCCTCTCTCTGAAGGATCACAGACCCTCTAAATTTCTCTCTCCCTGTCTCTCCCAGAGGAGTTCAGGACATGGTCTTAATTCGCAAATTGCTAGTCAGACATCACAGTACCCACAGTAATAATCAAAGCCAAAAATATTTCACAGCTCTCTCACACACACACACACACACACACACACACACACACACACACAAACACACACGCGCACACACACACACACACACCCCTCCATTACCTTTTCTGGTTCCCAGTGTCCATCATTTGAGTCCATCAAAGAGGACAGCGTGTCAATTATGGTAATGTTCCACTTGCTAATGTCATCAATACTGGCCACACGAGAAGTGGGACCCAGTAGCTGCAGCACACCGTCATTAAGGCCCGATGTGTAAATCTACAAATGCACACAAAATCAACAATTTATAATATACCACCTAACACACACCGTCCAAAATGTTGTGTGGGTAAATCCACCGTACACACACAGACAGACTTTAAACTCACAACCCAAAAACAAACCCTGTTTGACAGGGGTACATTTTGAAAACTTACACCATGCAAGTATCCTATTTAAACCGACATTGTCAGTAATGTCAGAATTGTATCACTGAAATGCACAAACGACCTCCTCTATCCTGTAGTGCTAAAGAGTCCAGTGTTCAGTGCTGCTGACCTGGTTTAACTTGTTCAGAATGACACTCTGGAGGCTGGTGTCCACCACTTTCTCAGTGATGGCTGCCAGGTTGTCCTGTAGGACAGCGATGTCCAGATACAGATCAAAATGGGTTGAGTTAAAGCCGAAAGGAAACGACGCATCTGCAATTGTTGCCGGTGTGATGTTGCTCACTGTTAGACACAGAACAAAGTTAATCACTGAAGGACAGAATCTAAAAATGTATCCCTGTATCTCAGTGTGTTTTACACTGGAAAGTACTGTTACCTGTATCGCTTTCTGAGTTGCATTCTGTAAAGAATGTCCTTAGCTTCCACACAGGGATCTTCTGCTTTCTCAGGACTGAAAGGAACTTCCTCTTTACATTCTTCAACAATGCACGCACACAGAGGCGACATTAAATTAGTCCAAAAAGTCTAACATTTGGTCAATAAATCAATCACAAACACAAATTAAAACCGAACAGGTTTACATACAGAGTCAAGTGTGTTGCAGAGGTCTGATTTGAAATAGACCGCCAGGACGCCAAGTTGCTCCACTGTCTGTTCATTCCATGTTGAGGGATTACTGATTAAAAAAAGACAATGTCTATGAGACCTTATTCATATCTAATACAACTATAGACACAAATCATTTCATTTGGGTTATGCCATTTTAACACCAAGTCTAACATTTTATTAAAATTTCATTTCAGTGAAGGTTGATTTAAAAAAAAAAAAAAAAAACAATTCTACAGCTCTAACAAATTAAAAGGTATGCAGTAATCTGCATAAATCTCTGTCTCACCCATAAGCGGTGTTCCCACTGAGGAGCAGTGACTGTACAGCGGTAATCTGAGAATCAGAAAGATCTCCACAGTTCTTCAGTTTCTCCAAAATGAGTGGGTCAGAGTTTTGGATGTAGGAGGAGTCCAGTGTGCAGGCCATATTCCCCAGAACCTCCACCTGATCCCTGTTCAGACTCACGCCAGATATACCCTACAACGTGACAAACCATGAAGGAGAGTCACATTAAAGTACAGAAACTGTAAGAACAGGGGTTCTTGTGAGGATGCCCATGTTTAAAGTCAAGATCTCTGACTGTCTTGTGTTTGAACCTGAACATGTTGTCCATGTTTGAATTATGATCTCAGAGATTTGGATTTCTTGCCTGAAATCTTGCATTTGCCTCGAGACAGTTTACTGCCTCCTGAGTGTTTGAGCGATTTCAAACACTGTGTCCACACTGCCCATATAGTTTCTTTTCAGTATTTAGTGGTCAGCAAACCTGAGTTTAATTCCCGATCTGGGAACTACCCAAAAACATCCTACTGGTTTTTCTAAGTCACAGTCGGAATCGAACTTTGACAACTCTCAGATCTCACCATACCTTGGGGTATTTCAGGACAGCCAATTGTCCTTCAAGACTCATATTGCTAACCTGATTGCTTACATCAGGAGGATCTTGGGCCCATTTCTATCTACAAAGCCCACTCAGGTGCTTGTTCAGTCCCTCATCGTCTCGAGACTGGACTACTGAAAATCACAGGTCTGCCCCTGTGTACCATCCGACCACTGCGACTGATCCAGAATGCAGCTGCCAGAGTGGTTTGCGACCTTTCCAGATTCTCCCACTCCACCCAATTGCTGCGTTCCCTCCACTGGCTTCCCGTAGCTACTGCATCAGATTTAAAACACAAAGCCAAAATGGACGCGCACATGCATACGTGAAGGCACTTATCACAGCCCACTCTCTACCAGACTCATTGGCAGTCTTCAAACAAATAACTCAAGACCCAACTCTTCACCAAGCCCTTGTATTAAAACTTCCATTTAAAAAATCCCTTGTCTTGTGTCTTTTTTTTTTTTATTGTGTACTAACTACCAACATGGGTTTAGCTCAATGGTATTCTTACTTCCTGTTCGTATACCTAGTGAATGAGCGTGAGTATATGTTTTTGGTGGAACACAAAGCACTTAAGTCACTCTCTAGAAAGGAACTTGGAGCTTCATGAGACACAAATTGATTGTAAGATTGGGTGACATGTTTTCCATAACATTTAAGTGCTAATAATGAGTGTGTTGGTCTATGAATATGTTGGTGTGTATGTTTTACCAGGCAGTTCTTTGCATTGTTGAACAGGATGGTCTTTTTGTCAAGGGCAGGGGAAAGAACAGAGAAATCTGCTCTGCCCAGGGCACTGAAATATGACTGGCAGTTCACCTTCTGTATCTTCTCATAGCTACAACACACACACACACACACACACACATTACAGATAACATATGACACATATTCTTAACCTCAGATACTTGAATCCTTCAAGTGATGAATGCAGGGGAAGTGTCCCTTATCTTTATATACAGTCCATTGTGTATGTGAATGTATTACACACCTGTAGTACAGAAGCATATCAGAGGGGACGTCGGTAAAGCTAACAGATGGATCGTCTTTCACATGGTTGTACATACAGGTCAGCTGAAACACAGAACACAGTGTGATTGTGTGGTATCTCATGTGCCAATAAAAGTTTGGGTCTAGTTGCTGCCTCTGTTTCAGACTGTGTGTGGAATGTGAATGAATATCAAAGTGTATGTACCTGAGCCTCTTTCAGGAGGACCTTGTCTCTGCCTGCACGTGGTCTACAGGCTTTCACTAGATCTTTGGCTTTTTGCTGTGGGAGAGTCTGAACTGAGCTGCAGGAGAATCCCTGCAGTACTGATGCTGACAGACTGTGGGGAGAAACATACACACAGTCACACTCAGTCATACACACACTGATGAACCAAAACACAACATCTTTTTGAACTCTGGCAGAATCTTATGCATTATCTGGATTGTTCACCCAATGGATATTCACACTGGGTATGTAAGCGATTCAGGCTGTGTGTGTGTGTGTGTGTGTGTGTGTGTGTGTGTGTGTGTGTGTGTGTGTGTGTGTGTGTGTGTGTGTGTGAGAGACAGCTGTGAAGTATTTTTGGTGTGTTTTTCTAACTCACTCTTCTGGATTATCACTGGCACTGGCCACTGCACCAAACAACACCATAGCCTGGTAAAAATCAAACACAGAATTCAACATTTTATGGATGTGTTTTACACCCTGACATCCAAACTAGACAGGAATTCAGACATCTGTATGTGCTGCCATTACAGTCAAGCCATGTTACTCTAGTTTTTCATTGTAACAAAGTGATTTACATTTCTCTGATCATATGGATCTGTTCAATTACCTGTTCATGACTCCAGCTCTTGTTATTGATGAGTGAAATGTCAACAGAGGTCAGTGATGTCAGTAGAACAAGTGGAATATACATCACCAGTGCATCTGGAACATTCTGTATCACTTCGGTTTGGTCTACAGAGATTACCTGGAAGAAAGGATGGGAGCAGGCTTTCAACTTTTCCAGACTAAACAAACTGCATTCTGAACAAAGGATTAATCTTAAATTAAATGAAAATTGTATAGGAGACACTAATGCAAATCTCCATTTCAGTAATGTGCTGCAATGTTTGTGTGTGTGTGTGTGTGTGTGTGTGTGTGTGTGTAAGAGAGAGAATACCTTCTGGACAAATGTCTGTTGCAGAATAACTGGTGCTGACAGAATGTTATTGATGAATGTTGGATTCTGCGATAAAGACAGAAGCTGAGAAGATGGGATGATGGAGATGGTTGTAGAGGGAACGCCACCGATGAGTGTTCCCAGGGACACCAGAGAGGAGGCACTGCTGATCTGTGAGGCAAAACAATCAGATCCTCAACTTTAAAAAAAGAAAAAAATATATGAATCTGCTGTTTGGGATCTGAATGCAATAAGGGAGTATTTCAGTGACAGCACTTTTGTATATACGGTGTAGTTGGTAAAAATTTGAACTGTAATACAATTTTGTTCGTTCCAGGGGGATTTTGCAAAAAATCGCTCTAAATAGACATGGTCTCGCTTCCAGTATCCTAGACCGATATTCCTGACACAGCGTGCAGTGTACACTCACATTAAAGCCTGCACTAATGATGCTCTGGATGAGGGCGTTCACTTGGCCCTGGTCCCAGCCACTGATGTTACTGAGTGTAGACAGAGCACCGTTTATCACATCGGAGGGGGCGGAGCTTATCTGGCCCACAGTCAGGCCCACACACTGGCTGCCCAAAGATCGGATGGTGGATGCAGATACATTGGGGAACTTTGCTACCAGCACCGCTGTGACCTGAAAGGAGAAGAGGATTATAGGTAACTGGCACTGCTACAGTATATCTGACTGGTGACCAGACAGGGTCTTATCGAGTGATCACCTCTGGATTAATTCCTGTGCAGAAGTTGTTGATGCTCGTCAGGATGGTCTTGACGTCTGCTTCTCCAAGACGAACAAACACGGAGGAAGGAGTTCGACACAGCAGCTCAGCTGGCAAACTATAAGAACACAAACAACTTTTTAAAAATGCATAGATAGATATTCATACTTGTATGTGGTCTGTTACCTGAGGGGGTTGAATTTACAAGGCTGGATGAATAAATAGGATAAGTAGCTGTTAGTGTGTAGAGTTTAGCGTAGAGTGTTACCTGAGTGGGCTGAAGTCAGGATTCTGGATGTATAACTCTGTTGTATAGTACTCGAGGACACTAGCTGAAATTCCTGGGTTGTTGAACAGCTGAAGATTTTCTGAGTTCTCCAGGAACACACTTATCTAAAGGACACAATAAAACACACACATTAATACATCACTAAGGGTGTGTGTTGTGTGATGTAGATAAGGGATATATGTAAATGATCAGAAATAATCATTCGTGTAAATGTCTGAATGATTGATATAGATGATCGTAGGTAATGTTTGTGTGTGTGTGTATGTGTGTGTGTGTGTTTTTGTGTTTGTGTGTGTGTTACCATGCTTCCTGATAGGAATGTTTGCAGATCAATGCGGTTGATGAAAGTGATGAAGAATCCGATGTTGTCAACAAACCAGGCAGTGGAGTTCAGAAGAGGATCTGAGGAGTTATAGCAGCGGAGGCTGCCATCTGCAAGATACACATACAGATATTTATGTTGAGACACACATACTGTGCACACACAAATATAGGAAATGAATGTGCAGTACTATTCAGCAGAGAGAGATAGAGAAAGGAGAGTGTTGTAGCTATTCTTACCGCTGCTGTTCAGATATACTTTTATAGAGCTGTACACATCAGCTGGGGTGAAATCGGTTGCGGAAAAATTGTAGTTGTCCCCCAGGATAGACACCCTGCTCACAAACACACACAGAGGGGATTTTACTACAGATTCTCAGTTTTTTTAGCCAACAGACAGGGGGCAGTGTTTGTGCTGAGAGCCCTGTGTAATGGTACATCCAACAAAGACTCACAGTTTCCTGTATGACAGACAGGAGGCGCCGCTGAGCTGGGCGGAGCCGATGAGCTGAGAACTGAGGTAGGGCAGGTAGTGAACCAGGGTGACATTAAACCACTGTTCTACATCAGCCTGAGATGAGGCACTGAGAGCACGAAGCCACACACACTCCAACGCATGGCTGGCCAGAGCTGAGGACAAAACAGGCTCCTGTAGAGAGAAACAGGGATTAATCTATGAGCTAATCCTGATATAATAATAAAGGCAAGTAATCCACATGGACTAAAAGGGTAGGTGAAATGAAGACGGGTGTACCATCTCCAGGAACTGATTGGTTCTATTGTAGTTGTTGAGGAGCGTGCAGAGCTCAGAGCCATTAATGACTGTGTTCGGCCTGTTCAGAAACTCGCCGAGTTCTTCCAGAGAGATGGAGCCCAAAAGCTAGAGGACACAGAGGAGAGACCACACATCCGTTACAGAAGGAGATGTGGACAGCTCATTGGCTGCCACTTAAACTATTAGTGAGCGATTCACTGACACCATCAGTGTTGTGGAGCAGAAATACCTCTGCCTGTCGGTCAGCTGGGATCAGAGACAGGAAATCTTTCAGGTCAGGGAATCCAAAACTGAGGAACAACTCTTTCAGGAATATGTAGAAGCTTCCTCCGCCATAGCAGCTCGGGCCTGTGAGGCAACATAGGGCACTGATGAGAAAGGTCTGTGGTGAATTCAGATTGATGATCTCAAACCATCGAACGTGGGTCACTACTGACTTAGCCCAAATTCTTCATCATCCGATCACATCTACTGATCACTGCCTGCATATTGGACTAGCCTGAGTCAGCAAATGCATAAGCAAGAGCATGCATACATGAAGCAAACACACACATACACACACCTTGGCTGGACTGGTACTCGAGATAGACGTGTGTGTAATTGAAGACAGTGTTGGACTGTGCTGCAGAGAGGTCACTGTACACATGATCAAGTCCTTTCACTCTGTAAACACAACGACATAGAAGTAAACAAGTTAAAAATCAAAGAAAGTAAATAGATCTGTGCGTTCACGCTGAGGAGGAGCTCACATCTCTCTGTAGGAGTCACAGCTGATGTTCATGGGGACGATCGACAGGGTGTTTGGACCAATCCCAGGAAGGAAGAAGGAAAGGTAAGTCTGGAACCACAGGGCAAAGTCGTCTGGGCCGAAACTTTGGAAGTGAGGCGCCAGATACGAGAGCGTCATGGTCAGAACGGTGTCTGATATTGTTGGAGGAATGCTGGTCACGTTCATCTGCAAACACACAGCAGCATGGATTAACAGTCTCGACACGCTTGGACTTCATCAAACAGTGTGCACAGAATCAAGGTGTCTTATTTCAAAAGAAAATGTGCCCTGGTTTGTAGACTACAGAGATCCTCACTTGTATTGCAGTCTGGTTGAAGGCTGTGAAGAAGCTGCCAAGTTGATTCAGATCGAAAGATGTGATCACACTGCTAAACACCTCTCTAAACACAGAGTCGTTTCCCAACACTCCTGAATCCGGCTGCAAGATGAACTGTGCCTTCTGCTCACTGGACAGTGAGCCTAACACGGCAAGCTGCAGGACAAAACATGCATGTCACACATTCTGTTCACACCAGGTCCACAAGGAAAACAAAGGGACAGTGGTACAGCAGCTGCCTGCTCTCTCCAACAAAATCCAGAGAGCAACTTTTACTACTACAGTCAACTGCAAACCCACAAGACACATAAAGCTGGTGCAATTGTGATGCTACTCACGCTAGAGAAATGTGCATTTAGAATTTTGAGCTCTTCCAAAGATGCATAATTGGAGAATTTGCCAAGGTTCTTTTCAAGCCAGTTTTTGCTGCCGGAGGTGTTGGAAACACAGCCAGGGTCTAAAAAGATCAGAGACCATTAGTTACGTTAATCAGAACATTCTTAAGTGGCTCTTGGTTTATTTCATCTAGGCAACGCATCGTCTTATTTTGAACAGACTAAAACAAGCCTAAGACGGCCAGGTTTCTGTACTAGAACAATTAAAAGGGACCTGTGTACCTGGCAGGTCCCTTCTTGACAGGAAGGGGAAGATGAAGGAAGTAAAGACCAACTGCTTCTCTTCCTCTTTCATGAGCGATTCCTGACTACTGAGAGCTTCCACCCTATGTTGGATGAGAACAGATCAGATTTTGTCAGGAACGACTTCATCTTCATGTCCTAAATAACACTCGTGGAGCTCTGAAATTCCATTGTCCATACTTACACAATTTGGTAGGTCTCACAGCTGAAGGTTTTGGAACTGAGGCTGGACAAAAAGTCTGTGGACACTGATGACAAAAATGGTCTGAGCCTCATCTGGAACCACTCGGTGATGAAAGTGGCATTCATCAGCTGTGCTGCAGTGAAGTTCTTGATTATCACCTCCCCGATGGCATCAAGTATTTTTGGGTCAGATTGAATGCTGCTGTGGGTCTACATGAAAGATTACATACTTCAATGCATAATTATGCACAGATGTTTATTTTTGTTTACTACAGCACCGATCGAATTGTCATACCATGTTTGAAAACGTGTCCAGCGCTTCATCCAAAGGTCCAGCAAAATTCTGGAAGAAAAGCTTCCATGCTTCTTTAGAGTAGTTCATGCTACTTGGCAGTTTGCATGTGAGCAATGTGACCAGATCATCAGAGGACAGAACAACAACCTTGAAAGACAAGAAACAGAGGTTTCTTTGGTCAGCTCATCTTCTGCGTAACAGGACTGAACCTGAGGAGAGGTATTTTATACATAGAGGACTCACTGATGAACAGGCATAGTCAGGGATGCTGAAGTTGCACAGTACTGCAGAAACATCTCCAGATGCAAACTCGCTATCAAGTGGGTGACTGTGTAGAAAAAAGAATCATGTTATACATCGACTAAAAACTTTTTCTATGAAGTTGACTCTTTTTTCATTTGATAAAAACGCTCACATGTCTACGCCATGACAAGGGTTGTGGTTGATGATGCCAAGATTCAGCGTGTTCAGATCAGATTGGTTCTGTTGTGACACCCAGGACTGAACCACTGAGGAGTTCTCAAACAGCTTCAGATCAGCCATGTTTACCCCCATTAGATCCCTCACTGTGCTCACATTCAGGATCTGGCACACACAAAAACAGTTTTTATCAAGTTCAGCTTCAGTTTTCTTTATTATACTTTTAATAACTCAAACATCTATTCTGTTCATTTCATGTTTTATACCTTGAGAACAGCAGGGTTCAGACTCATGAATATAGTGATGTCCATGCTGATGTTCAGTTCAGAAAGAGTTTGTATATCCTCTACAGGAGCTCCACCTACACACACACACACACACACACACACACACACACACACACACACACACACTGTTAATTCAATCCAACTACTGCTGTTTTTAAAACACTGCACCGATTGTGTGTGTTTAGTCTTTGTGTGTAAGTGGATGCTTGTTTTACCCAGGTAAGGTCCCATGAGTTGGTAGTATGTTGTGGCATTGCTGCGTTGATTGCTGAATGAAGAGTTGGCGATGATGTACAGAGCAGATTTCTGTTCGATGGAACATGAGGACAGATCTGGAGACAGGAGCGCCCTGCATCGAGGAAAAAAAAGTCAACTATGTGAGCACTACTGTACTCAAATTATTCTCAAATCTCTTTATTTTGTTTATCCATGTTTGTGTATGTATGTACATTTGAGTGTGTACTTACTTTAAGCTCTCAGCAGTGATATTTTCCAGTACACTGATGTCTAAAGTACAGATGTTGGAACCAACTACACTTATTTCAGCACTTCCCATAGAGCGATTACCCATGCTCAGATACCTCATAATCACTGCTTTACTCTAGAAAATACACAAACATTATTCTTGTAGCAATCACATCAGTGTCTGAGCATTAACAATGTTCAACTAGTATGTTTTTTATGTATTACTAGTTTAAAAGAGTAATGAAATAGTTTTAGATAAAGACCAGACCTGAAGCTCCAGCTTCTTGCTAAATACCTTTGTATACATCTCCTCTCTATTTTCTCATATAATGTTTATGTTTTCTGCATCACGGTGTTTCAGACTGACTGTACAAAATGTAAATACGTCCCTTCATACTAAAATATTTCCCACGCTCTCTCCCTTTCTCTGAAGGATTGCAGATGCTCTTTCTCCCTTCCGCTTAAGAACAGAAGATGCTCGTTCACTCTCCCTCTCACCTGCTCTCTCTCTCTCTCTCTCTCTCTCCCTATCTCTGAAGTATCACAAATGATCTCTCTCTCCCTCTCAGAAGGATCGCAGATATTCAATCCCTCTCTCTGAAGGATCACAGACCCTCTAAATTTCTCTCTCCCTGTCTCTCCCAGAGGAGTTCAGGACATGGTCTTAATTCGCAAATTGCTAGTCAGACATCACAGTACCCACAGTAATAATCAAAGCCAAAAATATTTCACAGCTCTCTCACACACACACACACACACACACACACACACACACACACACACACACACACAAACACACACGCGCACACACACACACACACCCCTCCATTACCTTTTCTGGTTCCCAGTGTCCATCATTTGAGTCCATCAAAGAGGACAGCGTGTCAATTATGGTAATGTTCCACTTGCTAATGTCATCAATACTGGCCACACGAGAAGTGGGACCCAGTAGCTGCAGCACACCGTCATTAAGGCCCGATGTGTAAATCTACAAATGCACACAAAATCAACAATTTATAATATACCACCTAACACACACCGTCCAAAATGTTGTGTGGGTAAATCCACCGTACACACACAGACAGACTTTAAACTCACAACCCAAAAACAAACCCTGTTTGACAGGGGTACATTTTGAAAACTTACACCATGCAAGTATCCTATTTAAACCGACATTGTCAGTAATGTCAGAATTGTATCACTGAAATGCACAAACGACCTCCTCTATCCTGTAGTGCTAAAGAGTCCAGTGTTCAGTGCTGCTGACCTGGTTTAACTTGTTCAGAATGACACTCTGGAGGCTGGTGTCCACCACTTTCTCAGTGATGGCTGCCAGGTTGTCCTGTAGGACAGCGATGTCCAGATACAGATCAAAATGGGTTGAGTTAAAGCCGAAAGGAAACGACGCATCTGCAATTGTTGCCGGTGTGATGTTGCTCACTGTTAGACACAGAACAAAGTTAATCACTGAAGGACAGAATCTAAAAATGTATCCCTGTATCTCAGTGTGTTTTACACTGGAAAGTACTGTTACCTGTATCGCTTTCTGAGTTGCATTCTGTAAAGAATGTCCTTAGCTTCCACACAGGGATCTTCTGCTTTCTCAGGACTGAAAGGAACTTCCTCTTTACATTCTTCAACAATGCACGCACACAGAGGCGACATTAAATTAGTCCAAAAAGTCTAACATTTGGTCAATAAATCAATCACAAACACAAATTAAAACCGAACAGGTTTACATACAGAGTCAAGTGTGTTGCAGAGGTCTGATTTGAAATAGACCGCCAGGACGCCAAGTTGCTCCACTGTCTGTTCATTCCATGTTGAGGGATTACTGATTAAAAAAAGACAATGTCTATGAGACCTTATTCATATCTAATACAACTATAGACACAAATCATTTCATTTGGGTTATGCCATTTTAACACCAAGTCTAACATTTTATTAAAATTTCATTTCAGTGAAGGTTGATTTAAAAAAAAAAAAAAAAAACAATTCTACAGCTCTAACAAATTAAAAGGTATGCAGTAATCTGCATAAATCTCTGTCTCACCCATAAGCGGTGTTCCCACTGAGGAGCAGTGACTGTACAGCGGTAATCTGAGAATCAGAAAGATCTCCACAGTTCTTCAGTTTCTCCAAAATGAGTGGGTCAGAGTTTTGGATGTAGGAGGAGTCCAGTGTGCAGGCCATATTCCCCAGAACCTCCACCTGATCCCTGTTCAGACTCACGCCAGATATACCCTACAACGTGACAAACCATGAAGGAGAGTCACATTAAAGTACAGAAACTGTAAGAACAGGGGTTCTTGTGAGGATGCCCATGTTTAAAGTCAAGATCTCTGACTGTCTTGTGTTTGAACCTGAACATGTTGTCCATGTTTGAATTATGATCTCAGAGATTTGGATTTCTTGCCTGAAATCTTGCATTTGCCTCGAGACAGTTTACTGCCTCCTGAGTGTTTGAGCGATTTCAAACACTGTGTCCACACTGCCCATATAGTTTCTTTTCAGTATTTAGTGGTCAGCAAACCTGAGTTTAATTCCCGATCTGGGAACTACCCAAAAACATCCTACTGGTTTTTCTAAGTCACAGTCGGAATCGAACTTTGACAACTCTCAGATCTCACCATACCTTGGGGTATTTCAGGACAGCCAATTGTCCTTCAAGACTCATATTGCTAACCTGATTGCTTACATCAGGAGGATCTTGGGCCCATTTCTATCTACAAAGCCCACTCAGGTGCTTGTTCAGTCCCTCATCGTCTCGAGACTGGACTACTGAAAATCACAGGTCTGCCCCTGTGTACCATCCGACCACTGCGACTGATCCAGAATGCAGCTGCCAGAGTGGTTTGCGACCTTTCCAGATTCTCCCACTCCACCCAATTGCTGCGTTCCCTCCACTGGCTTCCCGTAGCTACTGCATCAGATTTAAAACACAAAGCCAAAATGGACGCGCACATGCATACGTGAAGGCACTTATCACAGCCCACTCTCTACCAGACTCATTGGCAGTCTTCAAACAAATAACTCAAGACCCAACTCTTCACCAAGCCCTTGTATTAAAACTTCCATTTAAAAAATCCCTTGTCTTGTGTCTTTTTTTTTTTTATTGTGTACTAACTACCAACATGGGTTTAGCTCAATGGTATTCTTACTTCCTGTTCGTATACCTAGTGAATGAGCGTGAGTATATGTTTTTGGTGGAACACAAAGCACTTAAGTCACTCTCTAGAAAGGAACTTGGAGCTTCATGAGACACAAATTGATTGTAAGATTGGGTGACATGTTTTCCATAACATTTAAGTGCTAATAATGAGTGTGTTGGTCTATGAATATGTTGGTGTGTATGTTTTACCAGGCAGTTCTTTGCATTGTTGAACAGGATGGTCTTTTTGTCAAGGGCAGGGGAAAGAACAGAGAAATCTGCTCTGCCCAGGGCACTGAAATATGACTGGCAGTTCACCTTCTGTATCTTCTCATAGCTACAACACACACACACACACACACACACATTACAGATAACATATGACACATATTCTTAACCTCAGATACTTGAATCCTTCAAGTGATGAATGCAGGGGAAGTGTCCCTTATCTTTATATACAGTCCATTGTGTATGTGAATGTATTACACACCTGTAGTACAGAAGCATATCAGAGGGGACGTCGGTAAAGCTAACAGATGGATCGTCTTTCACATGGTTGTACATACAGGTCAGCTGAAACACAGAACACAGTGTGATTGTGTGGTATCTCATGTGCCAATAAAAGTTTGGGTCTAGTTGCTGCCTCTGTTTCAGACTGTGTGTGGAATGTGAATGAATATCAAAGTGTATGTACCTGAGCCTCTTTCAGGAGGACCTTGTCTCTGCCTGCACGTGGTCTACAGGCTTTCACTAGATCTTTGGCTTTTTGCTGTGGGAGAGTCTGAACTGAGCTGCAGGAGAATCCCTGCAGTACTGATGCTGACAGACTGTGGGGAGAAACATACACACAGTCACACTCAGTCATACACACACTGATGAACCAAAACACAACATCTTTTTGAACTCTGGCAGAATCTTATGCATTATCTGGATTGTTCACCCAATGGATATTCACACTGGGTATGTAAGCGATTCAGGCTGTGTGTGTGTGTGTGTGTGTGTGTGTGTGTGTGTGTGTGTGTGTGTGTGTGTGTGTGTGTGTGTGTGTGAGAGACAGCTGTGAAGTATTTTTGGTGTGTTTTTCTAACTCACTCTTCTGGATTATCACTGGCACTGGCCACTGCACCAAACAACACCATAGCCTGGTAAAAATCAAACACAGAATTCAACATTTTATGGATGTGTTTTACACCCTGACATCCAAACTAGACAGGAATTCAGACATCTGTATGTGCTGCCATTACAGTCAAGCCATGTTACTCTAGTTTTTCATTGTAACAAAGTGATTTACATTTCTCTGATCATATGGATCTGTTCAATTACCTGTTCATGACTCCAGCTCTTGTTATTGATGAGTGAAATGTCAACAGAGGTCAGTGATGTCAGTAGAACAAGTGGAATATACATCACCAGTGCATCTGGAACATTCTGTATCACTTCGGTTTGGTCTACAGAGATTACCTGGAAGAAAGGATGGGAGCAGGCTTTCAACTTTTCCAGACTAAACAAACTGCATTCTGAACAAAGGATTAATCTTAAATTAAATGAAAATTGTATAGGAGACACTAATGCAAATCTCCATTTCAGTAATGTGCTGCAATGTTTGTGTGTGTGTGTGTGTGTGTGTGTGTGTGTGTGTGTGTGTGTAAGAGAGAGAATACCTTCTGGACAAATGTCTGTTGCAGAATAACTGGTGCTGACAGAATGTTATTGATGAATGTTGGATTCTGCGATAAAGACAGAAGCTGAGAAGATGGGATGATGGAGATGGTTGTAGAGGGAACGCCACCGATGAGTGTTCCCAGGGACACCAGAGAGGAGGCACTGCTGATCTGTGAGGCAAAACAATCAGATCCTCAACTTTAAAAAAAGAAAAAAATATATGAATCTGCTGTTTGGGATCTGAATGCAATAAGGGAGTATTTCAGTGACAGCACTTTTGTATATACGGTGTAGTTGGTAAAAATTTGAACTGTAATACAATTTTGTTCGTTCCAGGGGGATTTTGCAAAAAATCGCTCTAAATAGACATGGTCTCGCTTCCAGTATCCTAGACCGATATTCCTGACACAGCGTGCAGTGTACACTCACATTAAAGCCTGCACTAATGATGCTCTGGATGAGGGCGTTCACTTGGCCCTGGTCCCAGCCACTGATGTTACTGAGTGTAGACAGAGCACCGTTTATCACATCGGAGGGGGCGGAGCTTATCTGGCCCACAGTCAGGCCCACACACTGGCTGCCCAAAGATCGGATGGTGGATGCAGATACATTGGGGAACTTTGCTACCAGCACCGCTGTGACCTGAAAGGAGAAGAGGATTATAGGTAACTGGCACTGCTACAGTATATCTGACTGGTGACCAGACAGGGTCTTATCGAGTGATCACCTCTGGATTAATTCCTGTGCAGAAGTTGTTGATGCTCGTCAGGATGGTCTTGACGTCTGCTTCTCCAAGACGAACAAACACGGAGGAAGGAGTTCGACACAGCAGCTCAGCTGGCAAACTATAAGAACACAAACAACTTTTTAAAAATGCATAGATAGATATTCATACTTGTATGTGGTCTGTTACCTGAGGGGGTTGAATTTACAAGGCTGGATGAATAAATAGGATAAGTAGCTGTTAGTGTGTAGAGTTTAGCGTAGAGTGTTACCTGAGTGGGCTGAAGTCAGGATTCTGGATGTATAACTCTGTTGTATAGTACTCGAGGACACTAGCTGAAATTCCTGGGTTGTTGAACAGCTGAAGATTTTCTGAGTTCTCCAGGAACACACTTATCTAAAGGACACAATAAAACACACACATTAATACATCACTAAGGGTGTGTGTTGTGTGATGTAGATAAGGGATATATGTAAATGATCAGAAATAATCATTCGTGTAAATGTCTGAATGATTGATATAGATGATCGTAGGTAATGTTTGTGTGTGTGTGTATGTGTGTGTGTGTGTTTTTGTGTTTGTGTGTGTGTTACCATGCTTCCTGATAGGAATGTTTGCAGATCAATGCGGTTGATGAAAGTGATGAAGAATCCGATGTTGTCAACAAACCAGGCAGTGGAGTTCAGAAGAGGATCTGAGGAGTTATAGCAGCGGAGGCTGCCATCTGCAAGATACACATACAGATATTTATGTTGAGACACACATACTGTGCACACACAAATATAGGAAATGAATGTGCAGTACTATTCAGCAGAGAGAGATAGAGAAAGGAGAGTGTTGTAGCTATTCTTACCGCTGCTGTTCAGATATACTTTTATAGAGCTGTACACATCAGCTGGGGTGAAATCGGTTGCGGAAAAATTGTAGTTGTCCCCCAGGATAGACACCCTGCTCACAAACACACACAGAGGGGATTTTACTACAGATTCTCAGTTTTTTTAGCCAACAGACAGGGGGCAGTGTTTGTGCTGAGAGCCCTGTGTAATGGTACATCCAACAAAGACTCACAGTTTCCTGTATGACAGACAGGAGGCGCCGCTGAGCTGGGCGGAGCCGATGAGCTGAGAACTGAGGTAGGGCAGGTAGTGAACCAGGGTGACATTAAACCACTGTTCTACATCAGCCTGAGATGAGGCACTGAGAGCACGAAGCCACACACACTCCAACGCATGGCTGGCCAGAGCTGAGGACAAAACAGGCTCCTGTAGAGAGAAACAGGGATTAATCTATGAGCTAATCCTGATATAATAATAAAGGCAAGTAATCCACATGGACTAAAAGGGTAGGTGAAATGAAGACGGGTGTACCATCTCCAGGAACTGATTGGTTCTATTGTAGTTGTTGAGGAGCGTGCAGAGCTCAGAGCCATTAATGACTGTGTTCGGCCTGTTCAGAAACTCGCCGAGTTCTTCCAGAGAGATGGAGCCCAAAAGCTAGAGGACACAGAGGAGAGACCACACATCCGTTACAGAAGGAGATGTGGACAGCTCATTGGCTGCCACTTAAACTATTAGTGAGCGATTCACTGACACCATCAGTGTTGTGGAGCAGAAATACCTCTGCCTGTCGGTCAGCTGGGATCAGAGACAGGAAATCTTTCAGGTCAGGGAATCCAAAACTGAGGAACAACTCTTTCAGGAATATGTAGAAGCTTCCTCCGCCATAGCAGCTCGGGCCTGTGAGGCAACATAGGGCACTGATGAGAAAGGTCTGTGGTGAATTCAGATTGATGATCTCAAACCATCGAACGTGGGTCACTACTGACTTAGCCCAAATTCTTCATCATCCGATCACATCTACTGATCACTGCCTGCATATTGGACTAGCCTGAGTCAGCAAATGCATAAGCAAGAGCATGCATACATGAAGCAAACACACACATACACACACCTTGGCTGGACTGGTACTCGAGATAGACGTGTGTGTAATTGAAGACAGTGTTGGACTGTGCTGCAGAGAGGTCACTGTACACATGATCAAGTCCTTTCACTCTGTAAACACAACGACATAGAAGTAAACAAGTTAAAAATCAAAGAAAGTAAATAGATCTGTGCGTTCACGCTGAGGAGGAGCTCACATCTCTCTGTAGGAGTCACAGCTGATGTTCATGGGGACGATCGACAGGGTGTTTGGACCAATCCCAGGAAGGAAGAAGGAAAGGTAAGTCTGGAACCACAGGGCAAAGTCGTCTGGGCCGAAACTTTGGAAGTGAGGCGCCAGATACGAGAGCGTCATGGTCAGAACGGTGTCTGATATTGTTGGAGGAATGCTGGTCACGTTCATCTGCAAACACACAGCAGCATGGATTAACAGTCTCGACACGCTTGGACTTCATCAAACAGTGTGCACAGAATCAAGGTGTCTTATTTCAAAAGAAAATGTGCCCTGGTTTGTAGACTACGGAGATCCTCACTTGTATTGCAGTCTGGTTGAAGGCTGTGAAGAAGCTGCCAAGTTGATTCAGATCGAAAGATGTGATCACACTGCTAAACACCTCTCTAAACACAGAGTCGTTTCCCAACACTCCTGAATCCGGCTGCAAGATGAACTGTGCCTTCTGCTCACTGGACAGTGAGCCTAACACGGCAAGCTGCAGGACAAAACATGCATGTCACACATTCTGTTCACACCAGGTCCACAAGGAAAACAAAGGGACAGTGGTACAGCAGCTGCCTGCTCTCTCCAACAAAATCCAGAGAGCAACTTTTACTACTACAGTCAACTGCAAACCCACAAGACACATAAAGCTGGTGCAATTGTGATGCTACTCACGCTAGAGAAATGTGCATTTAGAATTTTGAGCTCTTCCAAAGATGCATAATTGGAGAATTTGCCAAGGTTCTTTTCAAGCCAGTTTTTGCTGCCGGAGGTGTTGGAAACACAGCCAGGGTCTAAAAAGATCAGAGACCATTAGTTACGTTAATCAGAACATTCTTAAGTGGCTCTTGGTTTATTTCATCTAGGCAACGCATCGTCTTATTTTGAACAGACTAAAACAAGCCTAAGACGGCCAGGTTTCTGTACTAGAACAATTAAAAGGGACCTGTGTACCTGGCAGGTCCCTTCTTGACAGGAAGGGGAAGATGAAGGAAGTAAAGACCAACTGCTTCTCTTCCTCTTTCATGAGCGATTCCTGACTACTGAGAGCTTCCACCCTATGTTGGATGAGAACAGATCAGATTTTGTCAGGAACGACTTCATCTTCATGTCCTAAATAACACTCGTGGAGCTCTGAAATTCCATTGTCCATACTTACACAATTTGGTAGGTCTCACAGCTGAAGGTTTTGGAACTGAGGCTGGACAAAAAGTCTGTGGACACTGATGACAAAAATGGTCTGAGCCTCATCTGGAACCACTCGGTGATGAAAGTGGCATTCATCAGCTGTGCTGCAGTGAAGTTCTTGATTATCACCTCCCCGATGGCATCAAGTATTTTTGGGTCAGATTGAATGCTGCTGTGGGTCTACATGAAAGATTACATACTTCAATGCATAATTATGCACAGATGTTTATTTTTGTTTACTACAGCACCGATCGAATTGTCATACCATGTTTGAAAACGTGTCCAGCGCTTCATCCAAAGGTCCAGCAAAATTCTGGAAGAAAAGCTTCCATGCTTCTTTAGAGTAGTTCATGCTACTTGGCAGTTTGCATGTGAGCAATGTGACCAGATCATCAGAGGATAGAACAACAACCTTGAAAGACAAGAAACAGAGGTTTCTTTGGTCAGCTCATCTTCTGCGTAACAGGACTGAACCTGAGGAGAGGTATTTTATACATAGAGGACTCACTGATGAACAGGCATAGTCAGGGATGCTGAAGTTGCACAGTACTGCAGAAACATTTCCAGATGAGTATGCAGTCTCAACTGGAAGGCTTTTGGAGGAATAAAATTAAATAAAGCATTACACAATTGTAGTGGCTTTATGACATTTATTTTTTATCCTATTAAAAATAGCTTATTGTATAACTGAAGAAATAAAGTCAGCACACATTTAGCTCTGTTTAGACATTTACTTGATTTACATAAAATGCAGCTTACCTGTCTACACCTTGACAAATGTTGATATTTGTGCTGGTAATGTTCCCGTCAGTGCTGTTAACAATAGTGGTATTAGCACTCACTTCAAAATTGTTAGTGTTGGTGGTCTTGTTATTGTTGCCATAATTGGTATTAATGCTGGTGTTTGTGTTGGTGATATTACTGTTGGTGGTGTCAACAACAGTCCTATTACCAGTCATATTTGTGGTGTCATTACTGTTAAGGCTGTCACTCCTGCTATAAGTGGTATTATTACTTGCATTTACATCAGTAGTATTAATGTTGGTGTTGTTAACAGTGATGGTGTTATTACTGAAAGTGTTTATGTCAGTAGTATTGAGGCTGTTGCTGGTTACAATGATGTCATTACTGTCGGTGGTATTCTCTCTCTCTCTCTCTTTTTTCTTTCTTTTTTTTTTTACACAATGGTGGTGGTATTACTGACATTTGTAGTGTCAGTGGTGTTCTGGCTATTATTGGTACCATTAGTCATACTATCACTGCTGTTTGTGTTGATACTGCTAAGGCTGGTGTTGAGGCTCTCACTCTTGACATTAGTGGTATTTCTTCTTGTGTTTGTGTTGTTGATATGCACACTGGTGTTGTTGACAGTTGTAGTGTTATCACTGACATGGTGTTGATGCTCTCACTTGTGCATTACTTGTATTACTGTTGCTATTTGTGTTGTTGATATTGGTAGTGCCAGTGGTGGTGTTATCAGTTCCAGTAGTGGTGTTGAAGCTGTCACTGGTGCTATTAGTGGTATTATTGGTGGTGTTTGTGTTGCTGATATCCACATTGGTGTTGTTGACACTGATAGCATTCATTGAATTGATATTATTATTATTATTATTATTATTATTATTATTATTATTATTATAAAAATACATACCTTGTGTATGACTGTGTTGCTGCAGTTGGGAAAATTCAATTCAGTTCAATTCAGTTTATTTGTATAGCTCTTTTAACAATGGACATTGTCCCAAAGCAGCTTTACAGAAATATATAAATTCAGGATATAGATTTTAAATGTATGAATTTATCCCCATGTGGTTAGAGTTATCTTATTTAAATTAGGGCTGTCAATTTAACACATTAATTTAGTCCCATCTTGAAATTTCCACAGACTACTAAGTTTTAATAGTGAAAAATAGTTCACATTGCTCAGTCTATCTGAAAAGAAAATATCAATATAAATCTGCCCTCCCCTAAAATGGGTCATACTATTGTCAGTGCATGAGGGTGCAGTAGGATAAATATGGGAAATACCACGCAGTCGTGCACTCAATCGGCCGAATGTGATGGAGACAGCACGGGAGATACCGTAAGTGTTCGAAACACACTTTTTCTTGGAAAATAAATGTCGTAATATAAATATAGTTGTATCTCAAGAATAAATTTCCTGCACAGTTCATCAAAATGAAATGTTTATGGTGAAGTGATTAAGATGATGTTTACCTACAGTATTGTCTTCAGGTCACTTTAAGTCTTGAGTGTGAATGAAACAAGCTGATAAAATACTGTTCATTAAAATAACACACGACTCTGAGTTTTGAAGCAGTTCTAACCTGAAATAACACCTGAGCTCAAAGCATGTTTTAGCGAGCACTACAGTTAGCACAACCCCGGCTGCTACAGTCAACACACCCCGCCAAACCACACTGATGGAGCAGCAGCACACAATTAGTAAGTCTACATCGTAATAACTAACAAATGCCATAGCTAAATGGATTGCTGTGGACTGTAGGCCTGTTAATATGGTGGAAGGGGGTTGATGGAAGCATTTCGAATTGCGTCCTTTTCGGTACAACCGAAAAGTTTATGTGTAATAAATTCTATGTTGAATCAAATAAAATAATATATTTATTTCTAAAGCTACTTTCTGTAATGTCTATTCAATGCTTTTCTCATTTAACACAATAATTACTTTAAATGATCTTTTTGGGGGGTAATTTCTCAGCCAATATTGATGTGCGATTAATTCAATTAATTAATTAGCACATCATGTAATTAATTTGAATAAAATTTAAATGATTGACAGCCCTAAATTAAATGTATTGTATTGTAATCTTTTGACTCCAGCACTCATTTTCACACTTTATGTCATTTCAATAAAATCATCACACCAGACCTGCAGCACTATAAGAGATATTATACTGATTGCAGTACTAAATGGTTGTACACTTACCATTGGTTTCAGTTGAGTTGCCCTGAAAGAAAGTTAATCAGACAGTGTAATATGTATAATTTGTCACTGAACATTGTCATGGTCATTTGTCATTGAACAATTTTTGTCTATATTATGTACATGAAGATACACCATATTTAATGTATGCTATAATACTTTTGCTGTTCCAAAACTGCATGTAACAGCCCTCAAGGTAAACATGTTTGAGAATAAATCGATTACCTCTGCAACAAATACTTGTTGGTACTGGAAACAACAAAAGTCATTAATAGCCTATCTAATGAGTTACAATATAGCTAAAGCCTGGAACCTCACACAGTTAATAAAATAAATAAAAATTACTTTATAAATACTATTCTATATTAATCCTCCTTTTGTCCTGTATTTTTAATTTCTGTTAACCCAACAACCAGTGACTGATCACCACAGCTCCCAGTGACCAGTCAAAGGTCACTGTTTGTTCTTCATTTTAGACGCTCTTCTGGGTGATATTTACAGTAATAAAAGTGAGTTATTCCATCCATAACCATCTCCTTTGTGTCTATTACCTGACTCCTTACTATCACTACAAATTATAGAATTTTGTGGAAATAGTTGGAAATAGTTATTTTGTCCAAACATGACTTCTTTCTATAAGAAATAAAATACAATATAATATTTTTCATTCTCTATTGGTATTCAGTATATTTTTTACTAATTAGACCAGCCTATTAATGACGGCTCAGTGAATGTGCAAATTGGGCTGACATCGTCTGGTGGCCTTTTGAGCTTGCATTAGATACTTTTTCCAGAACAGACCTGGCAGCACTGTTGACCTTGTTGTCTTTGCCCAGCGAGTTGCTGCTTCTAGAATCAATTACAGCATGCTCTCATCAAAGTCAACATAATTTTGCCTCTATATTTCACTGATTAGAACATGTAATATCTTGAATTAGTTTTGTGTTTCTGGCAGGTTATAGAGACAGAACAGCAAAAGGTAGCTGCATGTATGCTTTTGCCTCACAAAATGAGTGCTGCATTCTTATAATCGACAAACACTTATTGTGTAGTTCTGCATCAGACACTGCCCGGGCAAATAAACCACACCCCTTCATTTTCATACAAGTGGTGATGAGAAAACGTTGTAATACCAAAAGGAAATAGATAAATGACTCAATGTTCAGGAATCAATAAAATATTTAACTTGCAAACACATACAGTATGCTCTTTGTCGACTACAGCTCAGCATTTCACACAGTAATCTCTACCAATTGTTCTCCAAACTCCACAGCCCAGGCCTCAACACTTCATTTTGTAACTGGACTATGGAATTTCTGACTAACAGACCCCAGAATGTCAGACACCTCTAACCCTCTCAATACCTGTGTTCCACAAAGCTGTGTGCTGAACCCACTACTCTGTCACCTATAGCTGTGCACCAATCCACAACATGAACACTATCATTAAATTAAACTTTATCATTACTAAATTCTGCGTAACCCTAAAGCTAACTTTATAAGTACACAGAATTGTCACAATGTTCTAGAAACCATTTTCATCTAAGTATTACTGTGTAATACTTTTTGACTCATTAGACCAGCCTATTAATGATGTGGGGTTTTTTTCTTTCCCATTTCCATACAGTTTTCTTACCTGTGTAGCAGTGCTCTGAGCTGGACAGCATCCTGAGCACAAAAGAAATATATATCGTGATCAAATTTTGAAAATTTCAGAATTTAATAAATCAAATTTAAGAAAAAAAAAAAAAAAAAAAAAACCAAACAAAAAAAAACACCTTTGGCACAATCTTATATATACATATACATACATTATACAGTACTGTGCAAAAGTTTTAGCACCCTATTTTTTTAGTACAAACTTTGTTATAGATGTTTTATTTGATGACGTCTACATGATCGAGTCGGTACAAAAAACATTTTAGATTCCCAAACATTAGTTTTCTAGCACAGAATGAAATGTTACAGAAAAATGTTTGTATGTCATTAAAGAAAGCAGCGTATTACATAAGAGACACTTTTCAGACAGTAAACACAATGAAGGCTGCTGGGTTTCACTGCAGAAATAAGAAGCGAGTGCGAAAGTCAAAGTGTCCAGAAGAACTGTGTCTGGTTCTGCAAGATGCTCAATAAAACTTACCAGCTCATTTCCTTATAAAACTGCACACATTGTACCGGAGACTACTATTTTTATTTTTATTTATTTTTACACCAAATATTGACTTTGTTTCATTTACTACTGTTTACTGCTCTTTACCGTTTTTGTTGTTGTTGTTGTTGTTGTTGTTGTTTTTATCTAGAAACATTTAATTTCATTATTTTGAAGGCATCTTTGCTCTACAGCATTTCTTTGCATGTGCCTAAAACTTTTCCACAGTACTGTATATATACAAGACTCACATAAATTCCAATGATTTATTATTTATTTTCATTTTACAGGGTTTCCCAAAAGTTTCCATACATAGGAAAAATTACATTTTTTTTGCAAAATGTAACTTTAGTTGATTTGCTTTACATGATTGCCATTTCTTTGTAAACACACCCGAGGTGTGTGATGTGCTCGCTGTGTTTCCTGTTAAAGTCCATCACAATCTTAAAACAGTTTCCTGATCCAGCCATGAGAATCATTTCAATATGTTCTTCTTTTGTCAAAGGCATTCTTAAAGGCTATCTGATAATAATATATAATATAAACTAAGTATGAAATATTTTGGAAGACATTTTTTTTTAAAAGTGTTCATTTCCCCCTCTGTATGGAGACTTTTGTGACACCCTGTAGAGTTTGCTTTGATATTGAGAATCCTATATTTTAATTTCTTTAGTATTCTGTGTATTGTATTATATTAAATGCTGATTGCACTTATTTTTATGTATTTTATTTGTTGTATACATTGGATTATTTATTAATATTTTTATTACTAATAAAATATTTTATAATAGAATAGACATTTATATTTATTAATAATTTCTGTGTAATATTTTGTAAAGCATTTTGGGGTATATTATTATGTGTGGCACACATTATTATTATTATTGTTGTTGTTGTTGTTGTTGTTATTATTAGTGTGTAATAAAATAAAATGTCCTACCTATGATGAGAGCACAAAGGATGAGTGCTTGGCAGCTGAGTTTTTGTCTCATTGTTTCAGTTTGTTTATCAGCACATTGTTCATCAATCCTGAAGGAAACTGCAGAAAAAAAGTACACAAAATATAAATAAAATGAAAATATAATCATATATCATATCTGCACTGAACAACATTGAACAATACAGGAAATGCAGGGGCCCTTCTGAGCCATGATGTGTTTTATACACTGAATTCTCCTGTGGCCGACTGCTGTTCATTACATTACACATGTTTGAGTTTAATATGAATATTTTATTTATGGTGATATCATTACTGCAGGTAATGTTACAGTTGCTTCCCTATTCTGAAGTCACATGACCATAAAATTCAAGCTCATCGATACTGATATTTATTAGGTTCAATTTTGAATTATTTCCTCATATGTGGATTAGAGCCAGAATTCACACACTATAACCCTTAAAGTCATTAAACACTGCACTCGGTAACAATTTCATCTAATGGTGATGCAGTTATTAGAACATGTTGCTATGCAAAGACTATTTAAATAAATGTCTTTTTTTTTTTTTTTTTAAAAGAAGAAGTGTGTAAGAATCTTTACATTCCTGGACCTGAGGTGACACATCACATGTGGAATGTTGTACAGTGAGGTGACACTCAGATGTTAACTCATGTTAATTCAGGTTAATTCAGGTTATAAATGTATATATGAATAAATCTAACATTACAAATAAGTTTCTAGAAACCATTTTCAGGTACTGTGTTTGTTACTGTGTTTGTTACTGTGTTTGTTACTGTGTTTGTTTTGCTGTTGTTCTCATGCTTTGGTTTTTCCCACAACACAGGATTGTCCACATTCCACCAGTGCACAGATCATTCTGAATCCATTTGTTTTAACTCATTTTGAGTTTAATATAGATATATACACAATAGACATATAGCTATACACTACAGATAACTGAAGAGAGATTAAATCATGCATGACCAAAAGAGAGATAAAAAAAAAGGTAAAAAATGCAAAGTTTCCTTCACTCACTTTATTTAACACATTATCTTCAGCATTAACACTGCACAGGTAGCAACTAACATAGCTTACCAATCACCAAGACATGCAGTAGCCGATGTCCATTACATCACTGAATTAAATTAATCCCACACTGACCAAAACCTTAATAAACATTCAGAACTTCATTATAATTCCAGACTGACAAGGAGTATATATGTATAATATTTTGGAAGTTATACTGTTAAATTTGTGCTAATTTATATGCATTTACTTTTAAACATGTTACTTTAAATGGTCTGCACTTATATAGTGCTTTTAACCTTAGTGGTTCTACAAAGCACTTTACACTGTTCCTCACTCACACCAACTTGGAGTTCAGTGTCCTGCCCAAGGACACTTCAGCATGTGGAGGCATGTGGGCCAGGAATCAAACCGACAACCCTGCGATCAGTGGACTGCCCTACCACCTGAGCCACAGCCGCCCCTAACATTACTTTAACATTGCATACAGTTTATTAATGCTGAAGATTATTGCTAATGTTAACTAACACAGCAAAAATGTCAGTTAAGGAGCCTTAATGTAAAACATTACCAAATTATTTTTGGTATATAAATGAATTAGGCAACGTTCAGTGTTAGAGCATGTTGTTCCTTTTAGTCTCGTATCATTTCGGTGCTTCACTTTACCAGTTTGGAATTTGAATAAAATAAAACTATTTTCCAAACACACATGCAGAACAGTCAGCTTTGAACTCAACACCTGACTGTAGGTATTTCCTCCAACACTAAAATAAGACTGGGAGTTATGTGTTAGCTGTGCAACATGTTGCTTGTATGTATATATATGTGTGTGTATGTGTGTGTGTGTGTGTGTGTGTGTGTGTGTGTGTGTGTGTGCAGCAGAGATGTTCTTACCTGTGTGATGCAGCATGTGTGTGAAGAACAGAGGACAGGTAGGAGAGATGAAGGTAAAATGTGTGTGTGGGGCGGAGCAAACTGTTGATGCACACTGCATCAGTCATGCAGCCAATCAGTGACAATTGTGCCAGGTGATTACACAGAAAAATTACACGCCCCCTACATTTAATTTAACTTTGGGCTAATATGTTTTAGAGCAGTGTGTCCAACCTTATCCGGAAAGGGCCGGTGTGGGTGCAGGTTTTCATTCCAACCAAGCAGAAGCCACACCTGAATCAATCACAAGCTAAGATCAACTGATTTAACAGGTGGAATTGGGTGTGGCTCCTGCTGGATTGGATTGAAAACCTGCACCCACGCCGGCACTTTGCGGATAAGATTGGACACCCTTGTATTAGGCCATTGCAGTGACGTGTCCACTATACGTAATCAGAAGTTACGGACACAGTCGTGGGTGTAATAAGTGGATTATTTAGCCTACCCTATCAACCTTTTTTCCTGAAATTGAATTTGATGGAGAAGCTAAAAGAATTCATAATATACAATTTATACACATTATAGTGACCCTGACCCCTTCTGCTTTCCAGATCTGCCTGATCCATCCTGATGTCTTACTTATTATTATTATTATCATCACCAATGAAATCAATGGATTGGTCAGCCCTAATAGTTTAATTGTTGAGTTGTTTAAAGATATGACATTTTATTACATTTTGCCTCTACTGAGCTCTCTCTCTGCAAACTTTGTGTTTCTAAAACTAAATAAAAGATTATTTGAAGGATCATAAATATGTTGCGAAATGTTTGGCATTTGTGCTACATGAGCCACAGAAACACAACCACACCCAATCTAACAGCCAACACCCAATTCCTATATCCTCAAAGCTGACAGGTAATGTCCTCTTTCTCTGTTCACACATAACTCTGAACTGCACATGATCATATTCCAGGCTAAATCTGATTCGTGTGAGCACTACACATCAAATTATTGGAAAATAAATTAAACTCAACATGATAAAAAATTGAGTGCTAATGAACACTTACACACTACACTAACATTCCTGACTCCACCCCTTTCTAAAGATTCATGATCAGACTGTTCATGCTGATGTTTATAGTATATTTATAGTGAGAGATGCTCTCGTTGAGCAAGTTGCTTTTTTTAATCCCTAAATTAGTTAACAAAGCCTTTCAGCTTTCATTTCCTGATAGTTACATCTAGATGTGCTAAACATGGCCTCTATATTTCTGCTCTCTAAGCCTTCTCTGAATAGTGGGTTCTGATACCTTCACCCCTGCCCTGTCGAGGTTGTTGGTGAGGTCAATGACTGTTGTTTTTGGGTTTTTCCATCACAGCTTTAACAATGTTTCTGTCATCAGCTGCAGTTGTTTTCTGTAGCCAACCTGTTCCATGTCTGTTTGTTGAAACCAGTGGTTTCTTTATTTTTCTGGACATTCTAAATTGTTGTATTGGTTATGCCCAATATTTGTGCAATGATTTTCCCTCTTTTCTCAGCTTCAAAATGGCTTGCTTTTCTCCCACAGACAGCTTTCTGGTCTTCATGCTGGTTTACCCTTTTTAACAACACTGTCTTCACAGGGCCCAAACCCAGAGTAGACATTAATTGTTTAAACAATCAATCTATCAGGGCACACCTGGGCAACAAGAAATACCTGTCCATCACATGTTCCAATATTTTTGATCACTTTAAGAAAAAAAGGGTGGGTTCCAACAAAAGGTGCCATGATCTAAGCTGTTTAACCCATTTACAGCATATAACAGAAGTGAGTACACCCCTGTGCAAGATCACTTAAATGTCAAATGATTCAAAATTATATCACCTTACAGTAATTGCAATCAAAAACAAATACTTAAGAAATACAGACTCCAAAGTAGAAAGTCAATGCAACCAGTATAGAACAAGCCCTAGTACCACTAATCAGAGCCACAGTGGCCATCCTCCTAAAATGATGCCATGGACAGTGAGCTACTTGCACAATCTAGCTCTGAACACAGATGGGCACGTGCTTCAGGCTTGGCACAGGGGTTATCACTGGAAATCAGGGTTTCAGTGACAGCTCAGAGAGTACAAAGGACATTGCATTACATCAACCTCTATGGATGATGTCCAAGAAAAAAAAAATCTTGCTTGCTCTTTGGCACAAAATCGCAAGATTAAACTTTTCTAAAAGAAGCCTGGTGAATATTGGGAGCACATTCTTTGGTCAGATGAGACCAAGATACATTTGTTCGGCTCAGATGGGGTCCAGCATGTTTCCAGAACCTGGCCAGGACTACCACAGTGAATGCATAGTCCGGGCAGTGAAGCTCTCAGGTGTGAGTGTGATGATATGGGGCTGCATGAGTGCAAAAAGTGTTGGGAAGATGACATTTATAGATGGCACCATGAATTCCTGTGGATATACCAAAATACTGGCTGGCAAGAGGAGTCCCAGTCTCCAGAAGTTTGGCAAATATTTCAAATAATATTCCAGCATGATAACATTCAAAAGCACACTGCCAAGGTCATGCAAGAGTTTCTAAAGAATGAAAAATTTAAACTATGACCTGGCAAAGTATGTCACCTGACTTGAATCCAACAGAAAAGAGAAAGGTAGAGCAGTATAACCCCTCCAGCAAAGAGCAGCTCAAAACAATTGTCTCTGAATAGCAGAACATTTCTCCAGACATGTTACACTGGTTTCCTCCATGCTGAAGAGGATTTAGTTGGTCATCAAAAATAAAGGTGGACATACGAAGTATTTAAAAAAATAAAAGATTTGAATCTCAGTAATGAAAGGTGTACTGAGTTACTTCTCTGAGTTCCCTCTCTGTGGCCTGTATTTTTAATACAGTAAAGCTAAACTGTTTTTAATTTTAAATAAGAGCAAATTCCCCACTGTTCAACTGAGAGGTAATGCAATTACTGTAAGGTGAAACAATTTTGATTAATTTGACATTTATTTGATCTTACACAGGGGTGTACTCACTTCCGTTGTACACTGTAGATGTAAATATCAGGAAATGAACGCTGAAATTCTGATCGATCGTCTCATTTTCATCTTTTGATCTCAAACCCAAATGTCTTTAGTGTAAAGTAAAAACAAAAAAAATTGGTCTGGATGTTCAAATACTTTTGGAGGGGAATGTATTTTCCCAGATATTTTCCCCAGCCACAACATTATTTAAAATAATTTCAGATTATTCTGTTACACTGATGAAATGGGCAACACTGAGGTTTGTGAATAAATCATACAGCAGGTTTATGTTATTATTTAACAGGTAGACTCACAGGTTATGTCTTGTATGTAGCAGAGATGAGATGAGATGAGATGAGATGAGATGAGAGAGATAAGTTGAGATGAGATGAGATGAGATAAGATAAGATGAGATAAGATAAGATGAGATAAGATAAGATAAGATAAGATGAGATGAGATAAGATGAGATGAGATGAGATGAGATGAGATGAGAGAGATAAGTTGGTGTTTATTTAATTACATTCAGTATTTTACTGTGTCGAGTCTCTCTAGTCTTCAGAACACGGGGAAAAATCACAACATTTTATATAGCACTGTATTACAACACCCATTTTTAATACTGTATTAAAACACCTGATTAAAACACCATGTTCTCCTATTAGAACAGTGTCAGAAAAGTGTTTAAAAGTTTTAGAATAGATTTTTATTTTCACACGTCTGGTAACTGGCCTTTATTCAGGTTTAACAGGTTTATTTTCTACCTGGGTGGCATGTTTCTTCTACATTTATAAGTACATTGTCCTTTCACCTGTAAGGCACACACACACACACACACACACACACACACACACGCACACACGCACGCACACACACGCACGCACACACACACGCGCACACACGCACACACACACACACACGCACACACACACACACGCGCACACACACACACGCACACACACACGCACACGCACGCACGCACACGCGCACACACGCGCACGCGCACACACGCGCACACACGCGCACCCGCACACACGCGCACACGCACACACGCGCACACGCACACACACACACACACACGCACGCGCACACACGCACACGCACACACACACACACACGCACACACACACACAGGATTACATAACTGTTATATCCATTCGCTGGCTTTTAACTTTTCACCCATAACGCGCTGAGAACAATAAATCTTTCTGATGAGGTAATTTTTAGTTTTGTTTAGCTTCCACTGTTATGCTGATGACACACAGTTGTATGTTTCAGCAAAGCCAGATGACAGACACCAGTTTAATAAAGTTGAGGAATGTGTAAAGGACATTAGATACTGGATGCTTATTAACTTCCTCTTACTAAATTCTGACAAGACAGAAGTACTTATACTAGGACCACATGCAGCTAGAAGCAAGTTTTCTGATTATATAGTAACTCTGGATGGCCTTTCTGTTTCATCATCATCAAGACCTTGGTGTGATTATTGACTCCAGTCTTTCATTTGAAGCTCATTTAGATAATATTACTAGAATAGCCTTCTTTCATCTGATGCAGAAAAAAATACTTCATGCATTTTTACCTCTAGGTTGGATTATTGTAATGCCTTAGTGTCTGGATGTTCCAGTAGGAGCATAAACAAGCAAGAGTCCTTACTAGAACCAAAAGATATCACATCACCCCTATCTTATCCACACTGCATTGGCTCCCAGTCAAATTTTGCATTGATTATAAAATACTACTATTGACTTATAAAGCACTGAATGGTCTCATGCCACAGTACCTTTTTTTTTTTTTTTTACATTTTTGTTGACATTGGGGTGGCTGGCCGCTTTATGTCCCAGGGCGCCCTCATGTCTGTGTTACCTTCTATTCTTGAAATATTTCACTTTGTGTAATGAATCTAGAATATATGAAAGTTCCACTTTTGAATTAAATTATGGAAAATAAATGAACTTTTGTTCATTCTCAGGTATGAGTGAGTGCCCGGTTTTATTTAAAGAACAGGGATCTATCAGAGTCTGATCTTCACAACACATGTCTGTGGAAGTGTATCAAGGCACGAACAAAGGAGATTTCTGAGGACCTCAGTAAAAGAGTTGTTGAAGCTCATCAGGCTGGAAAAGGTTACAAAACCATGTCTAAAGAGTTTGGACTCCACCAATCCACAGTCAGACAGATTGTGTAAAAATGGAGGATATTCAAGACCATTGTTCCCCTCCACAGGAGTGGAGACCAACAAAGATCACTCCAAGAGCAAGACATGTAATAATCCGCAAGGTCACAAAGGAACCCAGGGTAACTTCTAAGCAACTATAAGATCCTCTCACATTGGCTAATGTTAATGTTCATGAGTCCACCATCAGGAGAACACTGAACAAGAATGGTGTGCATGGCAGGGCTGCAAGGAGAAAGCCACTGCTCTCTAAAAAGAACATTGCTGCCCCTCTGCAGTTTACTAAAGATCACGTGGACAAGCCAGAAGGCTGTTGGAAAAATGTTTTGTGGACAGATGAGAACAAAACAGAACTTTTTGGTTTAAATGAGAAGCGTTATGTTTGGAGAAAAGAAAACACTGCATTCCAGCATAAGAACCTTATCCCATCTGTGAAACATGGTGGTGGTAGTGTCATGGTTTGGTTTTGCTGCATCTGAGCCAGGACGACTTGCCATCATTGATGGAACAATGAATTCTGAATTATACCAGCAAATTCTAAAGGAAAATGTCAGGACATCTGTTCATGAACTGAATCTGAAGAGAAAGTGGGTCATGCAGCGAGACAATGACCCTAAACACACAAGTCGTTCTACCAAAGAATGATTAAAGAAGAATAAAAGTTAATGTTTTGGAATGGCCAAGTCAAAGTCCTGACATTATTCCAATAGAAATGTTGTGGAAGGACCTGAAGCGAGCAGTTCATGTGAGGAAACCCACCAACATCCCAGAGTTGAAGCTGTTCTGTACTGAGGAACGGGCGAAAACTCCTCCAAGCCGATGTGCAGGTGTAATGAACCTGAACAGGCTGGATTATTGATCCATATTCTCCTGTTTTAGACTGTGTGATTTCAGTGATCTTTTTAATTTTTTTTTTTTTTTTAAATGAGACCCACATGTGGGGTTGTGATCATTTTTAGATCATTTCATTATAGTCAAGTATATCAACTTTCATTTGATCCTATTATTACATAAATAAGGAGGGCAGTTTAAACTGTCTGCTTTTTCTCCATAACGTCATCCAGCACTTTAGTTCCTGCTCAGTAGCTCAGATTAACCCAGAGTGAGTTTCACAATTACTCAGCATTAACTTCCTCAAACAAAACTCTGGAACAAAGATGGAATATTGTGCCTTTTTTGCAATAAATTAATTATAATGTTCCTCCAAAAAGCTCAATGAATTAAGCTGTTCAAAAATTTGGTGTGTATAGCCAATCAGATTATCAGGTAAAACAAAGAGATTACAGCATTCAGTATTATGAAAGATTGTATCCAGAAAGGTTCTGAGCCGGTTACTAATGAACTGCCTGAAAATATTGTTGGAATTCAACTGAACTAAGCTCATGCCTCTACACTGACTCACACATACACACAATGCAGACACACCTGAGTAACAGAATGAGAACAAAAGAAAAACTGCACCACCCTGGATTTGTCCATTCTGTAATGTCACAGACATAAAAATAACCAGGATTACCCCCCCCCCCCCCCCCACACACACACACACACACACTGACACAAAACTTGCATTATGGTCATTAATGAAAATAATAAATATATTTAAAAGATTTAAAATATAGATTTTTAAAAATACATTTTAATGATTACAAGATAAAGATAATATTTATACAAAGATAATATATTAATAGATTACATATAAAATAATTTATTAATGTAATAATAAAATTCATGACAGACAGAAAAAGACCTTGAGTCCACCATACCCCTGCTAATTGTTTTTCACATTGCTCAATGTATTTATTAATATTAATGTATTAACGATATAGCAGCAGTTTTAATTAGTGAATGAGGTATTAAAGGGTTTTTAGTGTCAGTGGTGTGAACATGGCAGATGTTTTTGTTCGCTTCTCAAGTGATCACTGCTTTCTCACCGAAAAAAAAAAAAGAAGAAAAAAAAAAGTGAACGAGTTAAAAGCCCTCACCACGACACACCAGACTCCACAGTTCAGCTTCACACTCGCACCATATCAGGGGTCAAAACAACAAATAAACAAAATAGTTTTGAAGGTGTCAGGGTGTTTAGGGATAGGGAGTTAAACTGTACTCTCTGCTGACCTTTTTGGCACTATAAATAAAACTTTTATTCACCTTTATTATACATAAAATATCCAACTATATGACTGGAAAGACACCCAAATTCACAGAGCCACAGAGCCATTACTTAACTGACAAAGTCTTGTCTTATTAAAAGTCATTTGACAACTGTCTGTCCATTTATACTTTACCCCTTTCTTTAACAAATTGGTCAACGGCTCTGTTAACTGGCAGGTCATCAAGGAGCACTGACTCACAGTGTTAAGTGTATTAGTGTTAGTGTCAGTGGTGTATTATTGGTGTGTTAGTGGTATATTAGTGGAAGGATTAATGCTGATGCATCTTAAAAACACAGCAAACATTTACAGTAAATAATTATTTTTTACATTTAGTAGCATTTAGAGTGACCCAAATTAAATGCACTTATTTTACTGCATTTCAGCTGGATCTTTGCCTTCTGCTGTTTTTTTTAATCAAAACAAATGACTTGTCCATCAGCAGAGAGATTAAATCTGACTGATGACTATGAACAATAAAATGTTCATAATAAACAGTTCAATAAACAGAGCTCACCTGTTCTATCACATGGCATTCCTACCTGCTGACTCACATTTCTCATAACTCAGATTGTTCCATTCAGCGTTCATTACAACAACAATTACATACATTACATAATGAAGCTTTTTCACTAGTGTTTATAGCATCAAAAGAGCAATTCCAGTCATCACATACAGTGATACATCAACACACTTATGGTTTTAGAAAGCCATTATCCTTAATACAATTCCTCAGGTTTTGTTGACTGAACATGTCAAGTCTTTCAGGACTGGATTAAGGTGAACAGTATGAGGAGGAGTTCATCACATGTCTGCTTTAATTCACATTAGGCCAATTTGTACTCAAGTATCTAATGACAAAGCAAGTTGAGGATATTTACATGGATCCCACGTTATGTAAATAAATAAATAAATAAATAAAATAGTATAGTAGATACACAAAAAAAATAAAATAATGTTATTATAAAATAATTGTTGCATAAGGTAATTACATACATAATGACTTACATTTACATTTATGGCATTTAGCAGACACCCTTATCCAGAGCGACTTACATTTTTTAAATTTCATTTATACATCTGAGCAGTTGAGGGTTAAGGGCCTTGCTCAAGGGCCCAATAGTGGAGGTGCTGGGGTTTGAACTCACAACCTTCCGACTTCTTTAGCTACTGATAGTTCTCTCTATATCATACACTAATTCATATTCATTAATCAATGGGGCCTTTTGACAACAAACTGCACACGTGGTTCGAGTACTGTGAAAATCTGGAGCAATAAGCCAGAGAAAGAGTTGTGTCTAAATACTGTTGAGTTGTGTTGGAGTGCAGACGTATGCGTTGACGCGGAATCTGCTCAGCCCAGTATAAACAGGAGACAAGTCATACGCAGAGTTGGTAAGCCTTATACAAACAAATTTTAAGCCAAAGCTGAATGAAATTGTGCAGCAGTGTAAGTGGCCTGGAGAAAAGTGTGAGTGAATATGTAGCAGAGTTGAGATAACTCATTTTGGTGGTACGTTAACCGTAATGCTTTGAGGCCATTTGGTTTTGTGGGATTATTGATGAGAGCATGCAGAGGAGACTTTTAGCTGAGGACGGTTTAACCACCGACACAGCAGAAGGCTCAGGCTATGGTGGCAGCTGGCAAGGACGTGAAATGTTTGACTGGTGGTAAAGAACTGCATCTGAAATAAAATGCAGATATTGTGCTCAAAATGGAGGGGTGCGAGAAAAACAATCAACAAAGTGGTGAAAGATTGTTCTGATGTGGCGAGTCAAACCACTTGGCTGAAGACTGCCGGTTCTCTAAAGAAAAATGCCACACTTGGGAAAAAGTAGGGTATAAGACAAAGAGGAGAGAGATAAAATGAAAGCTACACAATTCAAAGGGGAGAGAGGGAGAGATGTAAAAGGAACTCATTTTGTACAAGAAGCAGAAAGAGGCGATATGGAGGAGAGTGATATTGA
>CM042552.1:135000-152500 GCA_023630585.1 Cranoglanis bouderius
CTGTTGTACATTTCCTGTTGTACATTTCCTGCTATACATTTCCTGTTGTACATTTCCTGCTATACATTTCCTGTTGTACATTTCCTGTTGTACATTTCCTGCTATACATTTCCTGTTGTACACTTCCTGGCCTGTTTTCTGTTTATCCTTTTTTGCAGTCACCTGGAGCACCTGTAATTACCCTTCCATTGCAGGCACCTGTTGGGGACTGCTTAGACGCAAGGCCACGCCCACTTCCACTCATTGGGTGCTTCTCATTTCTTATTTGTGGTGCAGTTAGAGAATTGATATGTCCTTTAAGATGGCTGACTTCAATCATTTTCCAGGTCACGGGCTGGAGGACGGAGGGGTGAGGAAACTAGGAAGCATCAATTTAAGTATTGAGAAGCTCTCTCTCTCTCTCTCTCTCTCTCTCTCTCTCTCTCTCTCCTACATTACAGCCAGCACTACAACACCACAACCGTTTTTCCCATATTTATTGATTCTAATTTAATAAAGTGCTTTTTGTTTGTGAACTGGCTTCTGCCCTGACTCCTTCATGCTTATTCCTGAACAGCTTTTAATTAGATTTTATTATTTGCCTTACTTTTAAATTATTTTTAATTATTAGATTTTTATTTATTATATTTTTAAAATATATTTTATTATTTATTTCATTGTTACTATTTGTTCATTTTTTATATCTGCTATCAAGCACTTTGAGCTGTATTTTAAATGTATGAAACGTGTGATATAAATAAAGTTTATTAAAATGAGGAAATCTGAGCTTCAACATGGATCACAGCTCTCAGACAGCAGGACAGGTTGGGGACATAGATCGAGAGCTTTGTGTCTCCACCATTACGGCCTGCCATAGCAACTGCAATAAAAGCATTTTGTTTTCCAACATATTCCATATTCTTTGGGTTTTTTCTTTAGTTGTATACATGTTATTTTTCCTCTCACTCCTAAACCACCCCCACCACCACCACCATCACCACCGCCACACTATCACCACCACCACCACCATCACCACCACCACCATCACCACCACCACCACCATTTTACAGAATGAGGTTTCTTGCTCATGTCATCTCAAGGAGTTCTTCCTCGCCACTGTCGCCTCTGGCTTGCTCATTGGGGATCTAATCTACATCTGGATTTCGGTAAAGCTGCTCTGTGGTGATATCTACTGATAACAACACTGTACATATCAAATAAAATTGAAGATAAAATGCTACAAATCACAAACTACATGGACATTATAAATCCCATCTTTAAGTGAAGATTAGAAGACTCTGACATGTTTTAATGCATATGTTTCTGCTATCAGTTAAACAGCTTGTGTTTGATTGCCAGGCTGACTCCATCCCAACATGGATGATGGTGTGTGCTGATGAATCAGCACTAATCAGTGAAGTTTGTTAGTAGTAGGAGAAACCTACGATGTTCTCAGCATTGAAGATGAGTGTGTCCCTGCTCCACAATTTGGCAGAACCATGTAATGGCAGTTCTATTAACACTTGTAGGATGTGTCATGGCAACAGCAAGAGAAAGTATGTAAGTGGGGAGCCACATGGTGCCATGGAAACAGAGCACATATTTACTAAAAATTAGTCCTGGGCCTGAGAGTGTGTGAGACATGATCAGAGATTGGCATGAGCAGCATTTCACTCAGAAGGGAAATACAAAACATTATATGAAGTTTCAAAAGCTTTAATGATATTCAATGGTCCTTTAGCCAATATATTTTTCATTACTCTTTTTATAGTGCAAACATAACTGGTGAAATTGTTAAATAAAATGTACCTGAAAAAAAATAATGGTTGTGTTTACATTGCTCATGTCATTCATGTTATAGACACACCCCCTGAGGGCTCTAAACTCTACCCCCATCGCTCAGAAATGCAAACATAGCAGAATCAAGTGCATGGAAAGATGTCCAAGATATAATGGAGAGTAAATCATGGAACTCTTTTTACAATAAATTTGGGATAAATAGGTGACTCATTATGGCTAAATCAGCTCTAAACTAAATAAATCATTCCTTTTGTTTTTTGTAGTTTCATCTTGTCACCACTAGAGGTCAGATTCCACCCAGTGCACCGTTAACAGCGGTCCAGAAAAGAATGAATGTGGACGACAAATTTTTGATGTCTCTTTCTCTTCTGAAAACAAAACTATGACCTGCAGCCAGAACCACAGTGCAAGAGAAAGCTTTGTACTGTCTGTCTGATTCTGATTTGTGTGTGTTTTAATCCTAATTAGTCCTGGTGGCAAAAATCATTCTGAGCTCCATGTGCAATCCCATAACTGCGGAGATGATTATTGATTTCAGAAAAAAAGCGTCCACCAGACCTTCCTATAAAAAATAAATGGCTCAACAGTCAGCAGAGCAGAGTCACACAAATTCCTGGGCACCATCATCTAGCAGACTAACATAATCAGCAAGAAGGCCCTGCAACATGACAGCGAGAGAAATTTAAGCTGTCACAGAAGCTATTGGTCCTCTTCTACAAAGCAACAATAGAATCGATAGTCACATCCTCCATTTCCGTCTGGTTCAGCTCCCCACCCTCACTGGCCTGCACTTATCCAGGGTGAGGATGAGAGCAAGGGAAATCACGGCTGACTCCACACATCCCAGCCACTTCTTTTTCAGTGTTTCCCTTCATAACAGAAACCCAGAATAAGAACCCCGAATTCCCATAATAGCCAGCACCTGCACAGTTTCCTCACAAGGCCACAATCCGTCTAAACAAAGACTCTTCGCACATCCCTCGCCTCTGACATACATCACAAGTCACTTTAAATCACTGGGACAATTCAACTGGAATTACACTAACACATGCAGTAACTGCACAGTGGCACTCATTTACAGTCATAGACATACAGTATATATATCATCACAATCCAAGTATATCCAAGTATTGCATTAAACTTTTTTACTGTATATCTCTTTTTGTACTGTATAGATATATTGTATTTTACTGTATTGTACTGTTCTATTTGGTTAATGTACTATCCTGTACTATGTGTGACAAGGCACCAAAAATATTTCCTTGTACAACCCTGTACTTGGTGAATAAAAACATTCTGATAGTGACAGCAAGTCAAGTAGATCTTTATTGTCATCACAGCCATATACAGTGTGCAGTACACAGTGAGATTAATTAACATTTCTCCTGAACCCAAGGTGTGAGATACATTTATGACATACCCAGTGCTGACAGGACATAAATAAAGTACAACAGGAATAAGAAGCATTCAGGGAGGGGGGTATTAAACAGTGGGGGTGAGTACACAGAGGGGCAGGAGAGCATAAATACTCCATTCACAAAGAACATTTAACATGACAATATGACACTGATGTAACCATAATGTCCATAGCTGTGACTAGAATGAACTTATAAAGTATAAAGTATAAAGTGTCAGAGGCTGGTGAGTGGAAAATGTCCTGAACAGGGTGTAGAGGCGTGCCAATGATGCATTCAGCTATCTTCGACACACTATCCTCTGTAGGGTCTTGTGATAGGAGATATTGCAATTCCCAAACTAGACATTAATGCAGCTCACCAGGAAGCTCTCTGTGATGCCCCTGTAGAATGTGGTGAGGATGGGTGGAGGGATGTTCACCTTCTTCAGGCATTGGAGGAAGTACAGACATTGCTGGTTTCTCTTGGCCAAGGAGCTGGTGTTGGTTGTCCTGGTGAGATCTTCTGTGATGTGAACACCGAGGAACTTGATGCTCATCACCTACTTCACTGTGGAGCCATTTATGCCCAGGAGGAGTAATCAGCACAGGACCTCCTGAAGTCAACAATCATCTCTTTTGTTTTGTCAACATTTAGAGACAGGTTGTTGTTCTTGCATCACCCTGTGAGCTGTTCCACCTGCTCTCTGTATGGTTTCTTGTCACTGTCACTGATGAGGCTGACTACTGTGGTGTTGTCAGCGAACTTGATGATGTTTGAACTGGATTTGGCAGTGCAGTGGGTTATCAGTGTGAACAGCAGTGGGCTGAGCACACAGCCCTGGGAGGTACCAGTGCTCAGGGTGATGGTGGTGGAGGTCTTGCTGCCGACCTGAATTTGCTGGGGTCTCCCAGAGAGGATGTCCAGGATCCAGGTCCAGATCTGGTACTGAAACCTAGCAGGTCAGTCTGTCAGCTGCTGGGGGATGATGGTGTTGAATGCTGAACTGAAGTGTATGAACAGCAATCTGATGTATGTATTCTTGTTATTGATTCTTGTTGAGGTGGGTTACTGCCAGATGAAGATTGAGAGCTCGCATCCTCTGTGGAATGGTTGGGGCAGTATGTCAACTGCAGAGGGTCCAGCGTGGTGGGGAGTCTGGTTCTGATGTGACTCATGACCAGCTGCTCAAAGCACTTCATGATGATTGGTGTGAGTTCTACAGGGTGGTAGTCATTGAGGCTTGACTTCTTCTGCACTTCTTCTGCCTTATTCATCAGGACATCAGCCAGCTGATCCATGCAGTCTTTGAGCACTGGTCCAGGTATGTAATCAGGTCCCCCAGCTTAGTTTTTCCTTGCCACTGTCACCTCTGGCTGCTCATTGGGGATAAATTCATAAATTTAAAATCTATGTCCTGAATTTATATATTTCTGTAAAGCTGCTTTGGGACAATGTCCATTGTTAAAAGCGCTATACAAATAAACTGAACTTGAACTTGAACTTCACAAGGGTTCACTCTGGAGAGCATCCTGCTCATGTACACTGAGGACAAGCTGTACCTGGTTGTCTGAGGGAGGGGTGGATTTCCTTGCTGGCACAGTGTTTAGTGCTTCAAACTGTGCATAGAAGGAGTTGAGTGCATTATTCATGCACCATTCTGTACTGATGTAAACAACGAGCCCCCTCCATGGGAGGGGGCGTATGTTGTAGCATCCCAGTCTGCTCGGAAGATGGTTAGCTTGGTTAGATGAATGGCCGCATCAGCATGCTGTTGTTGAGCCATGTTTCTGTAAAAATAAAAAGCAGCAATCCCTAATCTCTTTCTGTGTGGTCTGCTGTAGAGAAATGCAGTCTAGTTTGTTGTCCAAGGCACAAACATTTGACAAAAGAATGGATGGTATGGGCAGTCAGACTGGATTAGCCTTTAGCCTAGTATGGATGACAGCTCGCTTGCTGTGTTTCTGATTTTGCTCATACCACTTGCTGTATTTCCTTGCCTGGGTATTAGCCGTAGGTGAGGCCGTGGTCTCTGAGCCTAGCTTCCATGGCAAGCTGAAGCTGTGGAGCTCCATTGTCAGACCAGTGTCTGATTCTACGATGTTTGTCTTTCAGCAACATTTTGAACAACAACTGACAAGTGTTTGCTTTGTATGTTGAATCACAGCGAGTGAAGATTGGCATTGATCATACCAATTACAGCCAATTAAAGCTCTAATTCCTCTACTGATGGACCTAATGGATCAATACACACACACACACACACACACACACACACACACACACACACACACACACAAGAAATTTATACCAGCAATCACAGAGTAGTGTTTGGGCCAATAAACAATTCTGCTCGATCAGAGACGGGAAACACTGCAGTGTCCATCTGTCTGTCTGTATGTCTGTCTGCCTTTATATCTGTGTCTGTCTGTCTGTATGTCCATCTATCTATCTATCTATCTATCTATCTATCTGTCTATCTATCTATCACTCTATCTATCACTCTATCTATCTATCTGTCTGTCTGTCTGTATCTATATGTAAATATATTCTATATTTAAACATAAAGATTTCAATTTTTCTTTAAATAATTAGAAATGACATCACCTTTTAAAATTCAAACAAAACTTTGTTCTCATCAGTCAAAACTATTTTTTTCAATTTTATTTTTTTTTTTCACTTTTGTTTGAAGAACACAAATGTAAATGCCGTTAAACTAACCTGCAGTATTCCAAATTGCATGGAAGGAGAGCCTCCTTAGCTATAGAAAAGCTCTTAGTGCTGCTAGATCAATGTTTCTCTCCACCCTAATAGTAGATAACAAAAATAATCCTAGATTCATATTTAATACTGTAGCATAGTTAGCTAAGAGCAAGACCACCACAGAAGCACAAATACCAACAAACATTATGAATTTTTTCAGTATTAACTTAATGTCAGACAACTATCTATATATTAATCAATATAACCACTTCAGTAGAATGATAAGAATCTTTTACTCCCATCCAACAGACCAATCATTAATTTCCTTTCAAAACCATCTACTTGTGTACTAGATCCTGTATCTACACATTTTCTCAAACAGATATTACCAGAAGCAATCAAAACTCTATTAAAAATAATCAACTCTTCTCTTAGCACTGGCTATGTACCTAAATCCTAAATCATAAACTAGCAGATATCAAACCCCTGATTACAAAACCTAACCTCGATCTATGTCAGCTGCCTAACTATACAATAATATCAAACTTCCCCCATTATCTAATGATTGTAGCAGAAATATTGCTAAGATAAGAAATATAATGTCACTACACGATGCAGAAAAATTAGTCCATGCTTTCGTCACCTCTAGGTTGGATTATTGTAATGCCTTACTGTCTGGATGTTCCAGTAGGAGCATAAACAAACTCCAGTTAGTCCAGAATGCAGCTGCAAGAGTCCTCACTAGAACCAGAAGATATGACCACATCACCCCTATCTTATCCACACTGCATTGGCTCCCAGTGAAATCTCACACTGATTATAAAATACTACTACTGACTTATAACGCATAAAATGGTTTTGCGCCACAGTACCTGAGCGAACTCGGTCTCTCATGTTCACCCAGGTTTGTTGATGGTGGAGTGGCTGGCCGTTTTATGTCCCAGGGTTCCCTCATGTCTGTGGTACCTTCTGGCTCTCCCTTTTAGTTATGCTGTCATAGCCGGAGTCCCTGCTTGCACTCTGCACACCATGTACTTTCTCTTACATTTACATTTACATCTTATCCAGAGCAGCTTTCAGAAATGCTTTGAGGTCCCTATCAATAAACACATCCTCAAACTGGTTCACTAGGTAAGGGACTAAGAGTATCTTCAGTCTAAAACTCCTGTAGGCGAGGTTAGTGCAGTGTGAATAGCACACAAGACAACAACACTTATTTTTAAATAACAAAGTGCTAATTCCCTCTTAATTAATTAAACCGCTATAGGACATATAGTGATTAAAATCATATATGATAATCTCTCTCTCTCTCTCTCTCTCTCTCTCTCTGCCTGATCCATCTTGATGTTCTACTTCTGCATGGAGCCTCCTTCACCTGAGTATCGCTTGCTGATCCTGAAGATGGCCCCACATGTATAGCCTAAAGATTGCTGTGAGATTGCTTTGTGTGATACCACATGGATACTCTAAAGATGGCTGTGTACAGTTTCACTTGTATAGATTGCACTTTCTAAAAACAGTTGCTGCTCAAGTCTCAGGTGGAAAGTATAGACTTAAAGCTAAAAAACTCTTAAAAAAAAATTGACCCTCATGTTCATACTGAAGATCCTTTCAACACACTTAGCATGGTCAGTTTACACTGTATACGTACTTATCAACAGCTGGAGTGTATGGTCAGTTTATACTTTACAGTTTATACTTTATACTTTTTCACTGTCAGCTGGAGAGTACAGTTTATACTTTGGGACTCCAGCCTTCCAGCAGAATATAAATACACCACAGGGTATTTATACACCACAATACACCACAAGCTGAACATGTCTCCATCTGTGTACAAGGACACTACAGGGTTAAGTTCCCTCCTTAATATGATAATCTGACATAGAGGAGAAACACAACCTCATCAGAGCCTGAACAATAGGTCAGAGTCAGGTCTGCTTCACACTCAGGGTTATGATCAGGGTTAAGGACAGCAGAATGGAACAGGGTATTTTAGCCTTGAAGAAAAACAGACTTTCTTGGTGTGTAGTAGAGGAGCATTAGCCAGAGGAGGCAGGTAGATAAGAAAATGTCAAGTATAAGAAACTTACCTAGAGAAAGCTAGTGAAGATGGTGGAATTATTCTCATCATCAGAGTCATTTATCATGTCCTAAACCACCAGAGCACCAGCATGTGCACTTTCTCAGACCCCAGTCTTATGCCAGCTTTATGCTGTACAATCATGAGTTCCTTCTGCTCTCCAGACCTGCCTGATCCATCCTGATGCCCTACTTCTGGTTGGAGTTCTCATCATCTGAATATCACTCGCTGTTGCTGAGGATGGCCCCACACGGACAGCCTAAAGATCACCATGAGATTACTGTGGATGGTACCACATAGAAACCATAAAGATGGATGTGGATGTTCTTCCTTGGATAGCCTTTGGAGTGCAACTGCTAAGAACAGTTTGCACTCAAGTCTCCATCACTGAACAGTTAAGAACTTCAGTTCAATGTAATAGACTTCAATTTAAAACTAGAATGAATTCAGAAATGACTCTGATGCTCATACTTCTTTAACAAGTGCTAAGTTGTTCCTAACTGAAACATTTATTATGCTGTATGTGATGAGCTCAGGTGCTCAGCCTCAACCTTTTCTGAGATCTTGAAGATGTTGGAGATCTTGGAGGTGTGAAATGACAGTGTAATTTGGCAATTCACATGGGTAAAGGTCAGGTTTCATATTGCTTTGATAACTGCTAGTCTGAAAGCTTTACAGAGCCAATGTTAAGGGAGGTGGTTATTATCATTGTAAGAGGTCCAACTGCCACAATTTCTCTGTGACAATTTCTCTGATAGGGTGAATTTAACTCAGTATGGTGGATTGTGTTAAAGGATTCAAGCCAGTCTGATCTTGTTATATCAATCTACCATATTGATGTGGGCTTTGTGTTGGGTACCAGATTCACTCAGGATCCGTTAGATCAATTTTCTGTATTTTGATTGTGTCATTTAAAAAAATTCATGAAGCAACTGAAAGTGATTCTTCTACAGGCTGGTGATATCTTGAATCTCGTTAGCGTAGCTCCTGTGCCGAATAGGAATTATAGGTTATTTTGGGTGCCTGAGTGACAATCAGAGCTCTTCTATACTTAAAAAGGCAATTTCAAAGATTGCTGGTTAAGTTTGGTGCCAATTATTGTTCAATTTTCAAGCAGTTTGCTGTAAGCAAGTATGATCATTATACCATATTATGGGGTGAAAGTTCTCCCAGAATTCTTCTCTTTTTTTTTTAATGGAGCTACATTATCAAGGGCATGAAGAAATCGATTTTAAACATTCAGTCACTCAGTTGTATGTGGATGCCATCATGCTTCATAAATCTGGAAGACCTTCAGTAAGCCCAGTCAGTGGTGCAGATGTGACAACCGTGAGGTAAAGGGCAGATATTCTGTAGTTAGAGAATGAGGTAAAATAATCTCATCCTGAGAGAAGATAAATATCAATGCCTCAGTATTGAATTAAGGCTGTGCAAGCAGTACTGAGTGTGTCCCATCACATCTACAGACACAAACATGGTTTTTAGATGTTCTTCAGGTGTATACTGACTTATCAGAGCATGTCTTGAATTTGTTAATAATAAGCATTCAGAATAAATTCAGCAAAAAGCCTTTTATGGACTAAAAATTGTGATGAGGATTTGAGAGGATTTGTTTTTTCAGAGGAATTGATTTTGTATCCTGAATATCTGAGCAAATACCCCAGTTTATCAGATCAACCTCCACCTTCACATTTATCAGATGGTGTGTATTATAACTCAGGCTAAGCATTCTTAACATTTCTTAGAGTAGTGTTCAAATGAGCAATAGAATGAGCACAACAAACGATCTTAAGCCCTATTCAGACTGGATTAGTTTTACCTGAAGAGCTGGAGCATACTGGGAAGGGGCAGCAGTGGACAATTTAGGGCCCTTCAGTTCAATTTGAAATTAATTTAGGTAAACACTTCTGCCAATAAATAAATGTAATTGTATTAGTTATGAACAGGAATGAATAGGACTTTGCTAAGATTATGAGCTATACTACAAGAAACTGAGGCAAGCACCTGATCAAGACGGACAGATATTGTGTCTGCCCTCATAATTAGTTCACATTTTTACACTGACACCATTCAAAGCTGAATTATCCTTCTGGATCTGTGAGTGTGTGTACATGTGAGGCAGAAAACACACAGGCAAATGGTAAAGAAAGCCTTCATCAGACTAGATGAAGCTGATTCTGCAGTCAACTGCACAAAACTATTTTATTTATTTATTTTAATGGACCATTAACACTTTCATATCACTGTGACTGTTTTTTAATCCCACCCACTCCTGAAGGAATTCCTCCCACACTTGTTTTTGTCCTTTAAAGCTGAATAAAATGAAAATACATTCCATGCAGTGTGGCAGAGTGAATTCCATCGTGACCAGCACTGTGTGAAAGAGCATTTTCAGAGCCGCGGGTTGCACATCACTATCCAATCCCACTCAGTTAGATTAGAGTCAGATCAGCGGCGCATGTCAGCTCAAAGAGACCAATCCAGACTCATCGTTGGATGCTACTGAGGCCGGAATTGAAAATGGTGTTAAAACCTCCCAGACACCACTGTAGACGTCACATCCTCCATCCATCATTATGCTATAAGGAGTTTCCACACCACGCTGTGCTCTCAGTTATAATCAGTCTTTTCATCCGCCGAGTCCTCCACACGAGTGCAGTTTAACAACTGGTATGTCATTCTAAACACTGTTAAAAACTTTCATTTTATCATTGGGCTTCATTCAGATTTTCCTCATCTCCTAGAACATGTTACGATCTGCAGTGATTTATAATGAAGCTGGGGTGATATGAGTCTCACACTCCTGTCTGTCTCTCTGTGACTCCACAATAACAGCTCATGGAGAAATACTCTCTCTCTCTCTCTCTCTCTCTCTCTCTCTCTCTCTTACTTTCATTCTCCTCATTTCCTAACTTTCACTCTTATATAACACACACACACACACACACACACACACACACACACACACACACAGTCGACAGCCTCTCCTAATGAAGCCCTCAGGGTCCCCAGCAGAGCTTCTGTCTCAGAGATCCATGCTTTACCACACACATACACACAATACAGATGTGAAGACAGATAGAGTTAGAGACACTGAGAGGTGGGAAGGACATGGTTTAAACTACTGAGAGAGAGAGCGAGAGAGAGAGAGAGATAAACAGATGGATTTATTAGTTTATTTATTTCAACAATGAGGTGTTGCAGCGCAGCGTGGTTCTGAGTTATAACCGCATTCTTATGGAGTTGTGTGTATAAACCTGCACATCCTGTATAGACTGAACAACAAAAACACCCTGTCTGTTTAAAGCACAAAGAGAGAGAGAGAGAGAGAGAGAGAGAGAGAGAGAGAGAGAGAGAGAGAGAGAGAGACAGTGTGTTCAGTATAAACCATAAAGTCCCCATCCAGATCACATGTACAATATTTATCTATTTACAGTACAGTGAGATACAGAGAACCAGACAGAGAAAAAGATAGAGAGAGAAAAACGGGGGGTGGGGGGGGGAGAGAGAGAGAGAGAGAGCGAGAGAGAGAGAGAGAGAGAGAGAGAGAGAAATAAGGATGGAGAAAGAGAAAGAGAGTGTGGAGGAAAGAGCCTGGGAATAAGGGGAGAGATGAGGATAAGGAGAAAGAGAGAGGGAAGAGAATATGACCTTTAATATTTGACCGGCATAAATTTAGCTGGCGTGTGGAGCAGAGAGAGAGAGAGAGAGAGAGAGAGAGAGAGAGAGAGAGAGAGAGAGAGAGAGAGAGAGAGAGAGAGAGAGAGAGACAGAGAGAGAGGATTATACAGGCAGAGAGACACAGAACTTTAGAGTCAGTGAGAGAAACAGAGAGGGTGATGGAGAGGGAGACAATGAAAGTGAGACAGTTTTGATGGTTTATGTGTAAGTGATATAAAGTCAGTGAGTGTGCAGAGCTGATGCATCAGTGAGAAAGACAGATGGAGAGACAGACAGAGAGAGAGACAGTGAGAGGAGGGCGGAGCTGAGCAATAGTGAGAGGGGCAATAGGGGGAGGGGTGGGGCAGGTGAGCCGGGTGGGCGGCGTCTCTGCCGTGGGCCGTTACACAGCGGTGTGTTACAGCAGGTGATGCAGACGGAGTTGAGCTTCCCTGTACAGAACTGCTGATACCCTGATGATGCGATCAGACACGCCCCAGACGATGCACATGACTTCCTGTAGTGTACACCTGTACACACACATACACACACGCGCACACACACACACACACACACACACACACACACACACACACACACACACAAAGAAATTAATTTAATTTACTACCCTAAATTAATATTTGATGAACAGAAAAGTTGCATTTTAAAGAACAATAATTTCCCCTCCGAGTTCTTTGTTTTTCTTTTTTTTTTCTCCCACTTAAATACATAAACATTTAATACTTAATGACTTAAATACTAGGGTTCGTTAAACATAAATGTGGATCAGGTGCAAACAGTGATCGCGTGTCACGTGTGGTGCAGTGGCTGATGGGAGTCGTAGTCCTGCGCCGTGTTTGGTGCAACCATGACAATATTTTTTTTTATTTTTAATTAGATTTTTTTCTTTTGCTTTTATATTTGTTATTCATTTGTTGATTTCACTGATATGTGTTTATGTGGTTTTAACATTTCCTCTTTTTCCTTATTTTTTTCTTTTATAGGACTTTAATAGTGGCTGCAGGTTAAAAGAAAATAAGGACACAAATTCTACTTTATAAAATGACACAGTAAAGCGATCTGTGCCTCTACACTAATACTGATTATTTCCCAGAGGCCCCATTATCATTGTATTATTCAGTTCACAAATCATATGTTGTTAAAAAAAAATAAAAAATGGTCAGGATGGGAACTCTTTTCTTTCATCAGAAATATTTTTGTATTATTTGTATTAAATACACTCATAAATGAACATATAAGTAAATTTGTAATTAAACTCTTACATTAAGCATGACAGCAACATCTTTATCCAATGACAATCTCTCTCACTCACACACACACACACACACACACACACACACACACACACATACACACACACACAAGGTGTGGGTTATATCTCACTGACCTTGTTCATCATTTACTGTGCAGCTCATTTTATAAAATAAGATCAAATAAAACCAGAAGCACACAGAGGAATCATGATGGAATATCTAACCTGCTTACACACTTACAGCTGCATTCCTGCTCAGGATCCATCAGAGAGCTTGGGGTTATTCCATGAAGCAAGTTAACTAGATAAGCCAGACTTATTTCAACAAGCCTGGATAATTTCGGTTCCACAAATGAAGTAACCTCGCTGAGTTACTATGGCAACATATGCTTTTCAACAAACCTACTCCATGTCAGGTTCGTTTTCAAGCTTAGTTAAGCTTCATGAATTCTACTGGCCAGACCTTGTGCTTATGTAGGCATGGCAGAAACAGTGCTCAGGAACAGCTGTTCAGCCGTAGTGCACACTGATGGGAATATGTAGTTGGTCAGATTTAAGAGAAAATATTACATATAGTTTATATAAATATAGTTAGGGTGTGTCTGGATCAGCTCCCTGGGTGGTGAATCAGTATATGGTGTACAGGACCCTGGCTCACTACATCACAACACTGATAACTCAATTCCCAGGGACATGACTACATGCTCACACTGTAAAACATCACCAGAAATTAAAAACTTCAAAATATTTGTTTTATATGTCATATAAATTTGTGAGCTTAATCACACGTATTTCTATCACTGGACATCAAGACAACAACAAGCTACTTACATCTGTAGCCGGAAGTTGGCTGAGAGTTCGTCCCCTATCTTGTTTCGAGCTGAGAGGCTTCAGAAAACATGACGTCATTTCCAGTAAGAGAACATATTGAGCATCGATGCTCACTGGTTTTTGCAGTGCATTGTGGGATTTTTTTAGGGAGCGATCGTCTCAGTGCACTGGAAGGATTTCGCGGTTGAGACAGAACTTTAAAATGGCCGACTCCCTGATCAGTGCCCTGACTACTGAACTAGGGAGCTGATTGAGACGCACCGTCAGTTTCTCATCAAAACATTAGTTCACTGCTTATAGTAAATTTAATTTAAATAAATATCTAATTAAATATGTATTAAATTAATTTGATTTAATTGTGCATGGCACAGTACCGTTGTGAGTGGCGTTGGGGGTTGATCTTGAGCTGTGATGAGTGCATGGTGTTAGATTTTATTCCATAGCTTTGAAAATAAATATACATAATAAAAGCTTGTTGCCTACAAAAACAAACGGTGTTAATGCAACTCAATTCATTCACGTGGAACCGATGTACAAACATATATATATATATTTACATTTATACACGAACCAGGTATATTCATCTTCAGGTATATGAACTTTTTCTTGCAGTGCACTTAAAGCACAGGCAGTAAAAATCTGACTAAATAATCTTATATATACTGTATATGATTTATGGGTCAGAGTCAAAGTGTTCATTTTCACTATAGAACCAATTCAGTTGTCTTTTATATCATTTATTTATTTGTTTGTTTTAATTATATGTTCTTACACATTTACTCTGATGTAGATTCTCTGCCATGCTGCTTCTTCAGCTTTGTTAATTTCCAAGGTGTTGCTTTTATTTGCACTCACGTTTTTATATTTGTTGTATAATTTAATTATATGTAATTGTTCGGCTGAACTGAAGAAAGCAGGTCTCGGTAGTTGCCATATCACTACATCTTCACCCCACTGCAGGCCTCATCATATATCATGTGTGAGTGTGAGCTTCAATCGGCAAATTCTGGCTTGAATTAGAGGAATTTCATTGATGGAACTCACTGAACCTGGATTGACCTTCTACTCTAAATCAAGCAAGGCTATTTCAAATAAGTCCCACTTTTATTAGCTCACTTCCTGGAATAGCCCCCCTGCTTTATTTCACCACACACACACACACACACACACACACACACACACACACACACACACAAACAACATCAACAACAATACCAACAACAACAACAACAACACTGAAAACAACAACAACCATGACAATGATTTTTTTAAAACCAATATCAACATCAGCAATATCACTAACAACATCAACAACATCTATGACATTAATAACACCAACAGCACAACAGCAACAACAACAACAACCATGACATCAACTGACAACAACATAATGAGCAACATGGCGGCGTGTGTACATGGGGCCGTGATTCTGGCAGGAGACTTTAATCACATTGATCTGAAGACAATTCTGCCTAAATTAATTTAAAACATTAACTTTCCTACTAGAGAAAAGAATATCCTGGATCAAGTCTATACAAATACTCCCGGGAGCTTAAAAACCAGCCCATCCCCACCTCTGGCCTGTCAGATCACATTTCACTGGTGTTGAACCCGTCCTGGATGCCTCTAATCAGCAGATCAAAGCCTCCTCACAACATCCACTCACACATATGCAAATCAGAGACATAATGTCACAATAATAATCATTTAATATCTTGATAAAATCTCTATTTTTCATTTAACGGTGAAGGAGCCGCATCTTTCTGTTCCAGGGTCCAACCTGGCTGATGATATTTTATTAGCTGTTGTTTTTTTTGTTTTTGTTTTTTTTAAATGTCCATTTCAAATTTCAAAATTTCGATTCTCTTCATACACCCCTATCAACCATCTGCTGTGGCAACTGAGAAAATAAAAATCCAAAGGTTCTAATCTCATTGGCTGTAACTGCTTATCAACGGTTGGCCAGTTTACGTGTCGGTCATTACTTCTAGACTCAGTGGGCGGGTCTTATTTGGAGTGTAAACGTTATAAAAATCTGACACTGTGTTCTTACCGTCCTCCATGATGAGTACTTCCTTCTGGCACATGTCCTGCACATTAACAGTGCAGTTAACGATGAACTCTGGAGAGGAGCACTCATCCTGCCGAATCTCCTCACACTGATAACACTGAATCTGCAGAGCGCCAACTACACACACACACACACACACACACACACACACACACACACACACACACAGGTCACATGTTTATTAACACAAAATAAGGTTCTGACCAAAAGAATCTGGTTCTAAACGTGTGGCTCATAAGTAGAGTTTGTAAGTGTAGTTTATGACGATCCTTTATACCTGCAGTTAGTAATTTATACATGCTGTTGATAGGTGTAGTTTATGTGTGTGTCAGTGTGAGTCAGTGTGTGTCAGTGTGTGTCAGTGTGAGTCAGTGTGTGTCAGTGTGTGTCAGTGTGAGTCAGTGTGAGTCAGTGTGAGTCAGTGTGTGTCAGTGTGAGTCAGTGTGTGTCAGTGTGTGTCAGTGTGAGTCAGTGTGAGTCAGTGTGTGTCAGTGTGAGTCAGTGTGAGTCAGTGTGTGTCAGTGTGAGTCAGTGTGTGTCAGTGTGTGTCAGTGTGAGTCAGTGTGTGTCAGTGTGAGTCAGTGTGAGTCAGTGTGTGTCAGTGTGTGTCAGTGTGAGTCTGTGTGTGTCAGTGTGAGTCAGTGTGAGTCAGTGTGTGTCAGTGTGAGTCAGTGTGAGTCAGTGTGTGTCAGTGTGAGTCAGTGTGAGTCTGTGTGAGTCTGTGTGTGTCAGTGTGAGTCTGTGTGTGTCAGTGTGAGTCTGTGTGTGTCAGTGTGTGTCAGTGTGAGTCTGTGTGTGTCAGTGTGAGTCAGTGTGAGTCAGTGTGTGTCAGTGTGAGTCTGTGTGTGTCAGTGTGAGTCTGTGTGTGACAGTGTGAGTCTGTGTGTGTCAGTGTGAGTCAGTGTGAGTCTGTGTGTGTCAGTGTGAGTCAGTGTGTGTCAGTGTGAGTCTGTGTGTGTCAGTGTGAGTCTGTGTGTGTCTGTGTGTGTCAGTGTGAGTCTGTGTGTGTCAGTGTGAGTCTGTGTGAGTCAGTGTGAGTCAGTGTGTGTCAGTGTGTGTCAGTGTGAGTCAGTGTGTGTCAGTGTGAGTCAGTGTGAGTCAGTGTGAGTCTGTGTGTGTCAGTGTGAGTCTGTGTGAGTCAGTGTGAGTCAGTGTGAGTCAGTGTGAGTCTGTGTGTGTCAGTGTGAGTCAGTGTGAGTCAGTGTGTGTCAGTGTGTGTCAGTGTGAGTCAGTGTGTGTCAGTGTGAGTCAGTGTGTGTCAGTGTGTGTCAGTGTGAGTCAGTGTGAGTCTGTGTGAGTCTGTGTGTGTCAGTGTGAGTCAGTGTGAGTCAGTGTGTGTCAGTGTGTGTCAGTGTGAGTCTGTGTGTGTCAGTGTGATTCAGTGTGTGTCAGTGTGAGTCAGTGTGAGTCAGTGTGAGTCTGTGTGTGTCAGTGTGAGTCAGTGTGTGTCAGTGTGAGTCAGTGTGTGTCAGTGTGTGTCAGTGTGTGTCAGTGTGAGTCTGTGTGTGTCAGTGTGAGTCTGTGTGTGTCAGTGTGAGTCAGTGTGTGTCAGTGTGAGTCAGTGTGAGTCTGTGTGTGTCAGTGTGAGTCTGTGTGTGTCAGTGTGAGTCTGTGTGTGTCAGTGTGAGTCTGTGTGTGTCAGTGTGAGTCTGTGTGTGTCAGTGTGAGTCAGTGTGAGTCTGCCTGTGTCAGTGTGAGTCTGTGTGAGT
>CM042552.1:157500-175000 GCA_023630585.1 Cranoglanis bouderius
AGGATGCAGCCCACAACTGGGTTTGATGTTAATATTCATTAAAGAACATTGTTAATATAACAGTATTGTTGAATTATAAAGTATTATGTGATCTCTCTGTGATTTTAAATCATTTCCTAAAAACATAGACTTATAATTTTATCTTAATGTATAATTTTGCTGCAATATTTTGGTATAAAACAGACATTTATTAGCAGCAACTCATTTACTACTATATATTATATACAGTGTATATATACAGTACTGTGCAAAAGTTTAGGCACCCTATTTTTTTAGTACAAACTTTGTTATAGATTTTTTTTATTTTATGACGTCTACATTATAGTGCGAAAGTCAAAGTGTCCAGAAGAGCTGTGTCTGGTTCTGCAAGATGCTCAATAAAACTTACCAGCTCATTTCCTTATGAAACTGCACACATTGTACCAGAGACTAGTATTTTTATTTTTATTTTTTTGTCACACCAAATATTGACTTTGTTTCATTTACTACTGTTTTTTTTTTTTTTTTAATGTAGAAACATTTAATGTCGTTATTTTGAAGGCATCTTTTCTCTACAGCATTTCTTTGCATGTGACTAAAACTTTTGCACAGTACTGTATATATATATAAAATGAAAAAAGGCATAGTATTATTATGTGTACAAGAATCTTTCTCTTCATCACACACACACATGGTATGTAGTATATAGTATAATATTATATATTAATAAATACGTAAGGTTTTGATTGTGTCCCATTAAATTCCTCATCATCATCATCATGACAGTTCTTTCCCAAATCTAACTACACACACTGTAAAATTAATCTGTAGAGCAGTATTCACTGTCATTACCCCCAAAAAAGAGGTTCTTTTAGAGTGATGGTTCCCTAAAGAACCTTTTGGTTCTCATTAATTCTAGGAAAAATATTTGAGCACAAACAAACCACAAAGATAAAGAATCATCAGGATATCGGGAAAAGGTTCTCTTACAGCATCACTCTGAAGAACTTCTACTGATTCCTTTAAATAAATAAATACATAATTAAATAAATAAATAACCAGTAATACTATTATAATTAATTAATAACACACGGATTAATTAACATGATTAACTCAGGAGATTTAATGTGCGCACGAGAAGCTTCCTCTTATTACCGTCACGCGCACAGAGTCATAATTATGACTTATGAAGTCGTAAATGCTTATGAGTTTATGAGGAGTCACGTGAAGTCATCAGCACAGTGACGTAATGATCACATTTAACATGTAATGAGTTTCATTTTAAAGCTCTGTACAAGGTTTAATACAATCAGGATCTAAATCACGCACACACACACACACACACACACACACACACCTGAGTCATCTTCATCTAATTCATTAATAACCAGGAGATTTAATTATAATTGCAATTCTAATTAAAAGCGCTCGTGTGTTTAGTTCACGTGCTGATATTAATATTATCAGATTTATTAATAAAAATTAATATTGAATTATTATCAGAGTCAGGTGTGCCTGTGTGCGCGCGCACAGAAAATCAGCGTGCACTAAATTTAGTAAAGGATAAATAATAATACTAAATGGGAGCGCGTGCTGACTGATGCCTCACACTGATTCCGATTCTTTATTAATAAAGCACGTGTTTATTATAAACTATTATTATTATTATTATTATTATTATTATTATTATTATTATTATTATTACTAGTAGTATTGTTAGTATTATCCTTAACAGTTTATGATACTGAGATGAGTATATAATAAATACTCAATAAATACTACTGTAATAACATTATAATAATACTATAATAAATAAATAATAAATGAGAGAGAGAGAGAGAGAGTTCTCCCGCCGCGCGCGCTCTGTAGCTCCCCGACATGTCCCACTTTGATCTCCGCCGCGTGAGCAGGTGTAACAGGTCTTTTGATGCGCCGCGCGCGCGTTTTTATGTATTTGTGTGTGTGTGTGTGTGTGTGTGGGTGGGTGTGTGCGCGCGCGTTTTGCTTTGTTTTGTTTGTTTTTTTTACTCACCCTCCCGCAGACAGAGCAGCACCGTCAACACGCTGAAGCCCAGCACCGGCATCCTCCACCTCGCGCTGGCGAGCATGTCACGGAACCCCCGGCAGTCCGCGCGCACCATCCATAGCGCTCTCTGTATCGGCGCGCGATAATTTCCCTCCTGCAGCAGTCTACTGTGGGAAGAACGGCGCAGGAGAGCATCACGTGACCGTAAGAAGACGAGGAGGTGGGGGAGGTGGCGGTGGTGGAGGGCAGGGTTTTTGGAGGAGAGGGTCTGACTTTTATTTTATTTTATTTTTATTTATGAACAGAAATCAGAGTAAGACACTGGGATACTAAGATAAAAACTAAGCATACCTATAGGCTGTACCTCTCTGATACTGGTCGTGCCTCAATCGTGCACTGTGCATCTTTCTTCCACTACACACTACGCAGTCGACTGTCCAGTACCTGGGTCAGGACACTCCTGTTATCCCTACATCACTACTGAAGGAAACCGACCCTCACAGTGCACTTCTACAACAAGCAGAAAACCATTAGGGATACAGCCTAAATGAGAACAAAGCTAGCTTATATCACAACATCAAACATCACTACATCACACACAAACACACACACAGGGAAATAAAGTTCCTCTCACACCTTTCACGTGTCATAATGTCAGTAATATGTTCTTAAATGTGAGAAACACGAGAACATATATTTCAACACGTTATGCCCTGATATTACTTGCGTTAACGTAAGCAAACACGTGTAAATGTGTAACAATCACACATGAAAATAAATGAACTACGTACAAATCATGTGTGAAAATAACATGAAAAACATTCAGCTAGCTAAAACATTCAGCTAGCTAAAACAGCTACTGTAAGCTGAGCTAGCTAAGTGGAAATGGTTTGGTCATGGAGACAGACAGAGAGACAGACTGACCCCTGACTATGAGAGGGAGGGTGAGACAGACAGAGTGAGACAGAAACGGGGTAGTCATGATTAAAGTCTCTTTAATAACCTTTCACAAACACTCAGGAGAATGATGTCAACTCAGGGAGCGGCATCACACTCTCCACAACCCTCACGGCCCCTCATTTATCAACCTGACACACACACACACACACACACACACACACACATAAACACAAACACACGCACACACACTTATTTTGTGTCTAGCGGGAACAGAGATGCAGGTGTGTAGTCAACTGAAGATCTCTCTAAACACCATAGTGCATTCCAAGTTTTTCCAAGGAATCAATGAGTGATCAGTGGTGGCAGTTAGATTTGATTTCATATCTTCAGGTTAGCCTCATGCTTAGCATAAATTCTTGCCTTTTTTTTTTGCAATATAATAGCCTATTGTAATCAAGCTTGGTAGAGATCTTGGCTGGATACTTAACGTTAGATAGATACCATCATGTCCACCATGGACAATTCCTCCACAGATCACCAGAGGGCACCCTCATGCATTTCTTTTGTTGTCTGCTCAATTTCCTTCCCTGACTGTGCTCACCAGTTTTGTGTTTCCCCAGTTGGTTCACTATTTACGTTCTGTGTATATTATGTTATACTTGCACTGTGTTTTTTGTTTTCATGCTGAGTTTTCTTTGCCTTGCCCTGCCTGGCCTGGCCTGTGATTAGTCCCTTGTTTTAGATGTTGTAGTTTTTAGGGTTATTTTCCATTCTTCGCTGGTATTTTTAAACGTTTATAATTAAAGGATTTTGCACTTTGCATCCGATCCCCTTGATTCCATGACAGAACGCACCACCTAAATATGGATGCAGCAGAATTGGTGGTGTTAAATCAGAAGTTGGCAGAGCAGGTCCTTCTCTTCAAGCAGAACCAATAGCAGCTTGAGAAACTGGCCAGCAATTGGTATAACATCGGTCATATGTGCAAAAGACAGTGGGAGGAAAGGGCACAAGCCCAGATCAGGGATCTTGTTGTCACCCTCCCTCCCTGCCCTACAGAGAAAGTCGCTCTGCCTGCCCGGCTGAGGACGTTGCTCTGCCTCCCTGCTCAGCTGTGGACAGCATTGATTTTCCACGGCTTGCTGTTTTATTCCATGATGTGCCCTGAGCGATGTCCTTGGCTGGTCAAGGGGGTGGAGCAACATCCTCGGCCGAGAAGGTGAGGACATTTACATTTATGGCATTTGGCAGACACCCTTATCTCATTTATACAACTGAGCAGCTGAGGGTTAAGGGCCTTGCTCAAGGGCCCAGCAGTGGCAGTTTGGCGGTGGTGAGGTTTGGACTCATGAATTTCCGATCAGTAGTCAGTAGTCCAATGTCTTATCCACTGAGCATAAGGCATAGTTAACTTGGTTTTCTGTGGCATCTTTTGTGGTCATCCATTGTAGAAATCCATACTTTGTTTCACGGAGACTATTAAGGCTGCCCTGGGTAGGGCCCATGGGAGGAAGTGAATCCAAGGAACTCCATAACTCTTTCAACCTGACTGTTGGCAGGTGGTATCCATAGGTTACACTGAATTGGACTAAAGGCCTTATATAAGATGCATTGTGAATCAAATGTGTCAACATTACACTAGGTCCTTGGATATACCACATGTGCAAATCGCCTGGATAATGCAGTTGGTAGGGCACATCATGGAATAAAACAGCAAGCTTTGGAAAATCTATCTATGATTCATAGGATTCTTGGGTTTTCTTTTGAAAAAGGGTCAATCAATTATGACGTCTATGGAGAGATAAGACCGTGGTCATTGTGGTGCAGCGAGGGGGATAAGCTTACCTGCTGGGAATGAGAGTAGAATTTTGGTCATGGCACCCCTTCCAGGGTGTCTCCCGTCTGATAGGCTCCAGGCTTCCCGCAACCCTGTGTAGGAAAAGCGGTAAAGAAAATGGATGGATGAATGACTGGATCATACAAGCAGAACCTGGCAACAGAGTTTACATTCTTGAACAATACATTTACGGCATTTGGCAGACGCCCTTATCCAGAGCAACTTACATCTATGCCATTTATACAACTGAGCAGTTGAGGGTTAAGGGCCTTGCTCAAGGGCCCACAACGGCCCACAACGGCAGCTTGGCAGTGCTGGGATTTGAACTCATGACCTTCTGATCAGTAGTCCAATGTCTTAACCACTGAGCTACCACTGCCTTAAGAAACTATAAAATGCGGATCTGCCTGGTCTAGTGTTCATGCCTCTTTGCTGACTTGATGTAGAAATTCCAGATTGAGGTGTCCCATCAGTACTATGAAGAGCTCTCTCAAATCAGTGCCACCTTAATCACCAATAGGGACCACACTGTCTAGGGGACCAGGAACCGAAGGAGGCATCAAGAGAATTTGTAGTGGGGGTTTGGAATAATAATTTACAGGATTACGTCTTCTCACTACATTGAGGGGAGTCACATATTTCAGACTGCTCTTACAGAAAGTTGAGGTTAAGATACCGGGTTTAGAACCAAATCTGATCCTGGGTTGGAACTCGGAAAGTCACTGGACTCTGATCACTGGCAGCTGATAGCCCTGGACAAACTGAACCATGGACATTCTAAACTCCTGATGATCTCTCTTAACCTGACAGTTGGCCTGTGGGTGGTGTCCAGAAGTTAAAATGACTGTGACTTCCAATTTTTCCTTTGAAATATTTAATGGTATTTGCAGCTAATGATTTTGAACTATTTCTTCAGGCACATCATAGTGGCAAAACACTTGGACCTGCAGTAGACAGGACACTGTTACAACCCTGTTACATTTCTGCATAAGAAACCAGGTAAACCTTGTGCTCATTGTCAGTGGGTAGTTAGGGTCGTAACATAAATCAAAGGCACTAGACACCAGTTTAGTAGTTTTGAAATGGATTTCAAAGCATTTGCTGCCTGGGAATAGGTGTCAGATTGAGCCTTGCCAAAATAATAAACAAAAGGGCTTCTAGCTCCGGTTTTTAAAGAATTTACTAATCCTTGCCAGAACAAAATTGTTTGTTAGCAAACATATCGCTCAAAGTGACAAGGGTTCAAAGCTAGCATAATGCTCAGAACATAAACGGGGTGCCGGCTGTGAAACTCTTGGGCTCAAGCGAGACCATCATTGTCACTGCCCGGTCTCTTTTTATATACTCAATAGGGATGATGTCTTTCATGTTCTGCCAATGCCCGTTCCAGATCTGGTTCTCTTGCAGGAAAACCTGTATATACATCGAAAGGGGGGCAGAGAGAGGAGAGAGAGATGTGCACAGACAAGCACACACACATACAGACAGACTAGCCAAAAAGTCTCAAACATACTTCCAGGGATGTAACAGACACATGAAGGAAGAAGGTAAACTAGGATTGAGGTGTCTTTTACAACAGGGTATATCAGTAGTGATGTACTGAGAGGTGAAGGTGTTTACCATATTTGGAGAGCTGGCTCATGTTAGCGCAGTGTTTAAGTAATGATGCTAAACTATTCATTCATTCATTTATCTTCATAAGCACTGTGTCCTGGTCTATGCAGGAATGTGAGGTGGGAATACACTTCAGATGGTATAGCAGGTCACGGCATGATTATACTGTTCAATTAAATCACTATTTAATTGACACACACACACACACACACACACACACACAGTTGGTGAATAAGAGTGAGGTGCAAATTAAAACGAACAAAGGAAGAGCTTAACACTGTACACTTGTTCTAATGTTTAAATCATCAGATGTTTTCAGTTGCACTCTCTCACACTACAAACACACACAGAGGTGTAATGAAGTCCGGCTTAATCGAAACCCTTTAGAAGATAAAAAAAAAAAAAAAGATGTGTGAGCTTTTGTGTGCGAGTGTGTGTGTGTGTGTGTGTGTGTGTGTGAGAGAGAGAGAATGAAATTGTGATCATTCACATGTATTTATGTACATGCATTACATGAGTTTTTCCTCACCACCGTCACCTCTGGCTTGCTCATTAGGGATACATTCATAAATTTAACATTTATATGCAGAATTTACATATTTCTGTAAAGTGCCTTTGTGACAGTGTCCATTATACATCAAATGCAGGGTGAAGTAAAAATGAGGAGCACCTGGCCAATCCAGGAGTGCATCAATATTATGCACTGGATAGGCATCGAATTTAGAAATTGCATTCACCCTGTGGAAGTCCAAACAAAAATGGACCACCTGTCAGTTTTGGGCATGATGGGGCTGTTCCAGTCACTGTGGGACTCCTCTATTACTCCCATCTCCAGGATTTTCCCCAACTCATTGTGAACCACTATTTGTGTTCAGGTAGGCGATATGGGTGGCAGTGCACATCATGCTGGGAGGCGTCTCTATGAGGTGTTCCATAAAGTTTGGGTGGCGAGGTAAGGCAGAGAACACATTCAAAAATGCAGATTGCAATATGGCAAATTCTGCACTCTGGGACAGTGAGAGATCTCCAACTGCGACTGGATAAGAGGGAGAGGATGCAGTGGCACATTTAAGACAGCTGATGGATACACAAGCTGACATTTGTGGGAAGATGCACACCACCTGAATACATCACTGCAGATGTCCGGCCAATAAAAGCGAGCCACTGACCGGGCTAGTGTTTTATCCACGCCGAGGTGCCCTGCCATGGGGTTAATGGACCATGTGGAAAAGCATTTCCATGTGGCTTTTAGGTACCAACAACTGGGCCATTGTTTCACCTGTTTGAGTGTCCCGACTTACTCTGTATAAATGATCTCTAATAATAGTGAGATGGGGAAAAGTAAATATACCCTAGCCTGAGTCATTTGTGTGTGTCTGTGTGAGCTGCAGACTCAATTGGCATGTACTACATCACGCAAAGAGACACCATCGGAGTCCTACACCATGTAAAGGGACATGATCAGAATGTCCTACACCATGTAAAGGGACATGATCAGAATGTCCTACACCATGTAAAGGGACATGATCAGAATGTCCTACATCACAGTCTCAAAAGTTATCACCACATGTGCCAACCAGAAGCCATGGTTTACAGCTGAGGTCCACAAACTGCTGAAAACCTGGGATGCCAGATTTAGAGCAGGAGACAAGGCAGCATTAAGGATGGCAAGAACAAACTTGTCCCGTGGGATCAGGGTGGCAAAGCACAATCATGCAAAGAAAATATCTATCCATTTCAACAACACCAAAGATGCACAGCACATGTGGAAAGGTGTCCAAGCCATCCCAGACTACAAGATTCCACCACGTGTTGCTGCCGCTGACACTGACGCCTTCCCCCCAGATGAACTCAACTCCTTCTATGCTTGGTTTGAAGCACTAAACACTGTGCTAGTGGAGGAGATTGTGAGGAAATCCCTCCCTTGGAAGACCAGGTGCTCTGCTTGGCCTTAGCACATGTGAGGAAGACGCTCTCCTGAGTCAATCTCTCATAATCTTCACCTTGCAAAACCCACCTTGACAAGAATAACACATAAACCAGAATGCTGTTCATAGACTTCAGTTTAGCATTCAACACTATCATCCACCAGCAGCTGATTGATAAGCTGGACCTGCTGGGTTTCAGCACCTCGCTGTCTAACTGAATCCTGGACTTTCTCACTAGACCCCAGTCAGTTCAGGTTGCCAGCAAGACCTCCACTACCATCACCCTGAGCAGTGGTGCCCCCAAGGGCTGTGTGCTCAGCCCACTGCGGTTCATGCTACTAACCCACGACTGCACTGCCAGATCCAGTTCAAACATCATAAAGAGAGAAGGTGGAACAGCTCACAGGCTGGTGCAAGAATAACAACCTGTCTTTGAATGTTGTCAAAACAAAATGGATGATTGCTGACTTCAGGAAGTCATTTTCTGATCTTTCCCCCATGCATAAATGGCTCTATAGTGGAGAGAGTGATGAGCACCAGGTTCCTTGGACTTCAGCTGGACAACCAATACCAGCTCCCTGGCCAAGAGAACCCAGCAGTGCCTACATTTCCTCCAGCGCATAAAGAAGGTGAACATCTCTCCACCCATCCTCACCACATTCTACAGGGGCATCATAGAGAGTGTCTTGAACAGCTGTAGTACTGTCTGGTTTGGGAATTACAACATCTCCAATCGCAAGACCCTACACAGGATCTGAAGCTGAAGGCAGCTGAATGCATCATCGGCATGCCTCTATTCCCTGAGATCCAAGTAACACCCTCCACCCCACTGCACAGACACTTTAAATCAATAATGACTCACGTCACTTTGTTCATTACCTGCACTGACATGCTGTTTACAGCACACTGACACTTTGATTATACTGACTCATTACAGTACTGCACTGTACCTTAAACTCCTTTACTCTCAGGTTGCTATCACATCCATTAGGACACTGACACTTTATACTTTGTATTGTCATACATGTATCTTGCATCTTGGGTCCAAGAGAAAGAAGGTGCTGATAGAACATGGTGCTAAGAACATTGCTAAGAACATTTGTACTAAGACACTAAGAAATATGGTATTAATGTACATAGCACTAGGGCGCAAGGCTCTAAGGAACAAGGGGCTAAGGAATAGGGTACTACAAAAATAGAACCGGGAAAAGGGCAGTAGGAAGCACGGAAGAGGATGTTAAGAGAACATGGTACTAAGAACTAGGTGCTTGGAACATTGCATTAAAGCAGTAGAAATAGGATATGACAGAACATACCAGGTACCACAGAGCAAGGCCATAAGGAATAAGGGCAAAGGAACCTGACACTTGTAGAACCCCGGTGTGTGAGACTCGGGAGGCAGGCAGAACTTTATCCGTGCCCTGGGCTCTCGTTTGTTCAGTCCACACTTTTCAGCACACTTTCAAAAACTCAACAAAAACAGCACAACAACAGGAAATGGGTCCAGGTTCAGGCTCCTTGGTGTGTGTATGTGGTTGGGTCTCGCAAGCTCTGCCAAGCGGTATCTCACTCACTCACTCACTCACTCACTCAACAAATCACTCACTCACTCACTCAACAAATCACTCTCTCACTCACTCACTCACTCAACAAATCACTCATTCACTCTCTCACTCACTCACTCAACAAATCACTCACTCACTCACTCACTCACTCAACAAATCACTCTCTCACTCACTCACTCAACAAATCACTCACTCACTCACTCACTCTCTCACTCACTCACTCTCTCACTCACTCACTCAACAAATCACTCACTCACTCTCTCACTCACTCACTCAACAAATCACTCACTCACTCTCTCACTCACTCACTCAACAAATCACTCACTCACTCACTCACTCAACAAATCACTCACTCACTCACTCACTCAACAAATCACTCACTCACTCACTCAACAAATCACTCACTCACTCACTCAACAAATCACTCTCTCACTCTCTCACTCACTCACTCAACAAATCACTCACTCTCTCACTCACTCACTCATTCACTCACTCTCTCACTCACTCACTCTCTCACTCACTCACTCACTCACTCAACAAATCACTCACTCACTCACTCACTCTCTCACTCACTCACTCACTCTCTCACTCACTCTCTCACTCACTCACTCAACAAATCACTCACTCACTCACTCAACAAATCACTCACTCACTCTCTCACTCACTCACTCACTCTCTCACTCTCTCACTCACTCACTCAACAAATCACTCACTCACTCACTCAACAAATCACTCACTCACTCAACAACTCTCTCTCTCTCTCTCTCTCTCACACACACTCACTAACTCAATTCAATTCAATAAGCTTTATTGTCATGACCGTATAAATGTACAGTGCCAAAGCATTACAGGAATGTAGAAGTGTTATTAATAAACATTAGTGTAGTGTTTCTTATCAACATATTATTACTAACTGAACAAACATATTGTATTAGTGTCCGTATAGAAACAGGGAGATGTTTATAGGTGTAATATACACCTGTATATTTGCCCTTCTGTATATTAATGCTAATTTATCCCCACCTCTTACACTGCTAATTTATTTATCCCCACCTCTTACACTGCTAATTTATTTATCCCCACCTCTTACACTGCTAATTTATTTATCCCCGCCTGTTACATTGCCCTTATCTGTACATAACTGCTCATACTGTATATATTGCACTTGCTGCTCTTGCACTTCTGATTGGATGCTAAACTGCATTTCGTCACCTTGTATTTATACATGTGTAATGGCAATAAAGTTGAATCTAATCTAATCTAATCTAATCTAAATGGAGATGAGAGAATAGAAACCAAGTGTCAAAACGAATATCGGCAATTTTAAACAAGTCTTAAGGGGGGGGGAAGAAAAAAAAAACACAGAAGACAAGCAGGGCTGTGTGTGTGTGTGTGTGTGTGTTTGGGTGGGTTACTCACTGTCCCTCAGGTTGTGGCAGGCAGATACGTACTGTCCTGCTAAAACGCAGCTCTCCTTCATGTCTCCTAACAGAATGTGCAGTGTGTCAGTGTTGGGCAGGAGGGGCAGGAGGGGAACTCGGGGTGTGACTTGAAATTTTTTGAAATATATTTCACACAAGTGTTTGAATTAGTTACAGTCAGTTAGAAAGTGCAGCTCTGTCTCCACTGTGCTGCTGTTGCACTGTGTGCACACTCTCTGCTCTGTGGGGAGCCATGACTGCTTATAGCGGCCCGTCTCCATGGCCAGTGTGTGTGTGTGTGTGTGTGTGCTGAGTCTGTGCTTAGTCAGTGTGGTTGTGTGTTGGTGTTCAGTCACTGTGCTCAGGTAGTCAGCTACAGTGTTCTGTCCATTTAGGGCCAGACAGCACTGCATTTTACTGTGTGTTTGTGTTTGTGTGTTCAGTGTGTGATGTAGTTTTGTTTCTGTAGTGTTATAATTTGGTGAGGTCTGATTGGTCTGATTGGTCTGATTGTTCTGATTGTTCTTGTGTCCGGCTGCTCCTGATGTAGAAGGGTGTTAGTGTATGTTAGTGAGCTGAGGTTCAGGACCAGCCGGGTGAGGAGACTCTTCTCTCGGCTCAGCTCTCGGCATCGCAGGGCTTTGTAGTGGGAGGTCTGGGGGTCACTGTGTTTAAGGTGGAGTATCTGATGGATCTTTTCTGGATTTTGAGCAGTAGTGGGAATCGGACTGATTCGGCTCTGCAGACGTTGTTTGTAGTGTTTCGGTGAACTTGTAGGATGGATTTGCAGAATTGTGTGTGCATGATTTCAGCTGGGTGTTTGTCCCACTGTGTAAAGTTTTGGTTTGTGAGCGGCCCCCAGACCTCACTACCCTACAGCAGGATTGCTTCAGTTACTGATTCATATAATTTAAGCCAGATTGGAATTGGAATTTGGATATGGATTTGTTTTGTAATTGTGTAGAAGCCCTGAGTGATTTCTCTGTCAGCTCATTCACTGCTGGACTGAAATTTCCACTGGAACTCATTTTCAATCCTAAGTCATTGTATTCTTTGCAGTTTTCTATTTTGTGTGTCCCTAAAGTTAAGTGTCGTGTGTTTCTCTGTCTCTCTCTCTCTCTGTGAGTGCATGCTGGGAGTGGGTGTGGTGAGTGGGTGTGGTGAGTGCATGCTGGGAGTGGGCGTGGTGAGTGGGTGTGGTGAGTGCATGCTGGGAGTGGGCGTGGTGAAGCTTGCGAGTTTTCTGATTCTTTTTTCTAAAATTCTTGTTTCTGTGTTACTGTGTGTGGAGGTGTTTACAGAAACAGTGTTTGGTGGGATTTGTTTGTTTGTTGTGTGAAGGCGGGACTGTGGGCGTGGCTGGTCAGCATGGCTGCTGGGGAACAGTTTAACATGAACAAACTAACACGCCGACACGCAATTAAACTGTCTGCACCTGGCGGGTGTTCGGTTGAAGATTGTAGTCTAGCGGTAGGTGAGCTTGTTGGATATGAGAGTATTAAATCGGCTTCTAGAATGAATAGTGCCGTCGTGATGTTTCTAGACAGTCTGGAGAAAGTAAATCAGCTACTTGTGAATGGAGTAGTGATCCAAGGTACCTACACATCAGTGTTGTCCTTAGTAAGCCCTGTTAAAAAGGTCATTATTTCGAATATACCCCCGTTTCTAAAAAATGAGCTCCTGGAAAAAGAACTGGCGAGACACGGAAAATTAGTGTCCCCGATAAAGATGATTCCCATCAGCTGTAAGTCTCCTCACCTTAAACACGGTATGTCTTTTAGGAGACAAGTTCAAATGATTCTGAAAAAGAGTGACGAAGAATTGAACTTAGTGTTAAAATTTAAAGTTGATGATTTTGATTATACTGTGCACGCAACATCGGAAACGATGAAGTGTTTTGGGTGCGGAACTGTAGGGCATGTGATTCGCTCGTGCCCGGAGAGAGTAGGTGAGAACCGGCCGGCTGCTAACGCAGCGGAACCGGCGCCCGGTGGAGCTGAAGGCGGAGCCGCTTTACCGGACGAACCGCAGGGAAGCCTGCAGGTTTCACAGGAGGAAAACCGAGATGATAGCGATCAGGAGAATGAGGTAAAAAAAAACTTAGCGAGTGATCAAAAAGCACAAGATGACTTAAAAACGGACTTAAATGTTGGTTACACTGCGACAAGAGTAGCGGAGTCAGTGTTGGTTAACGAGGAAGAGGTTTTAATGGACGCTGATCTGTCCACATCGTCAACCAAGAGGAAAAAACCACAAAACAAATCAAATACTGAACAAGTTACAAAAGTGTCAAGAACAAATCCAATGATCTGTCCATCTCAGTCAGAGGACAGTTTGATAAACACACAGGAGAGTGAAAGTGATGAAGGTGGAGACACACAGATGGATGTGGAGAGTGTTTACCCTTTCACCAAAATCCAATCTTTTTTACAAAGGACAAAAGGCACCAGATCAGTTAGAGTTGATGATTTCTTTCCAGATTTAAAGCTGTTCATTGACTCAGTTAGAATGTTTATGAAAAACACAGAACATACCGGCCAACCGACCTTTACTGAAAAAGAAATCTATCGTCTCAGAAAATTGGTGCCAAAAGTTAGAGAGCAAATAGCAAATGATGGTTAAGTGTCTCCCCCTTTTCTTATTCTTTTTTGGTCTTAACATCTCTGTTTTGTTTAATTGCAGCTTTACATTTAATATGTGTGACATAAAGCTGGGTTCATTAAACATTAACGGTGCCAGAGAGGATGGGAAGAGAGCTTCCCTTTTCAGTTTGTTTAAAACTAAGAAATTAAATGTTATATTTTTACAAGAAACACACAGTACAGCTGATAATGAAACTGCATGGAAGAAGGAGTGGGATGGGGAAATTTATCTCAGTCATAAGAGCAGTAACAGTGGTGGAGTTAGTATTTTGTTTTCTAGAGATTTTTTACCCATTTCTTGTGTTCCTGAGGAAATTATTGAGGGTCGCTTGTTAAAAATACAAGCTATATTTGAAAATGTGAAACTGACTTTCATTAATGTATACGCTCCAACTGTAGGCACAGAAAGGGTGGTCTTTTTAAACACTCTAAACACTGTAATCAGTAACTGCAGTGATGATGGATACATGTTTCTGGGTGGTGATTTTAATTGCACTGCTAATGCAACTTTAGATAGAAATCACCCAGAACCTCATGGAGCCAGCAAGAAATGTCTTGTGAAACTAATTGAGGCGAATGATCTATGTGATGTTTGGAGGCTTTTTCACTCTACTCAACGTCAATATACCTGGACTCATATAAAAGACAATTCTTTATCTTTGGCTAGGCTTGACAGATTCTACTGCTTCAAACATCAGAGTAACGTACTTAAAAGTTGCTTAATACACCCAGTTGGTGTTTCAGATCATTCCCTTGTACAAGTCTCTATCTTTGTTAAAGATGTGAAATGCAATAGTGCCTACTGGCATTTTAATACAACCCTGCTTTCTGATAATGTTTTTAAAGAAGCTTTCAGATATTTCTGGGATGGTTATACAAAGACAAAATCTGAATATACTTCTTTACAACAGTGGTGGGATATAGGGAAGAGCAAGATCAAACAGCTGTGCCTACAGTATACTCTCAATGTCACAAGAGACATGACTAGATCTATGAAAGCTTTGGAGAGTGAAATAATGAAGCTGCAAGATTTAGCAGACTCCACAAGAGACAGAGAACATTTTAAAGTTCTCAAAAGAAAAAAGTCAGCTCTATCTAACCTGCTGGGTTTTTCTGCTCAAGGAGCTCTGGTCCGCTCTCGTTATCAAAATATTGCAAAAATGGATGCACCCTCTCACTTTTTTTTTGGCCTTGAATGCAGGAATGGACAAAGGAGACTTATGCACTCTCTGCGGTCCAGCACCGGGCAACCCCTGCAGGAGTCTGAGGAGATCCGCAAATGTGCAGTCGCTTTCTACGAGAAGCTCTTCAAGAAGGAGTTCCAAGAGAGACCAGAAGTGGCACAGGCCTTCTATGAGGACTTACCCAAGGTTTCCGAAGAGGCTAATGCGGAGATGGAAACACAAATCTCTGCTGATGAGCTACAATCTGCATTACAGAGCCTAGAGAGTGGCAAAGCTCCAGGCATTGATGGTCTTCCAGTGGACTTTTATAAAGCTTTCTGGCCTGAGATTGGGAAAGATCTGCTGCTTGTTCTCAGAAACAGTTTGAGCAAAGGACTCTTACCATTGAGCTGCAGGAGAGCAACCCTCACTCTTCTCCCTAAAAAGGGAGATTTACAAAAGATCAAAAACTGGCGGCCAGTGGCTCTGCTCTGCACTGATTACAAACTTTTGTCAAAGGTGTTGGCCATGAGGCTGAGAAAAGTGATGGAGCATTCCATTCATGTTGACCAGACTTACTGTATACCCAATAGGTTGATATCTGACAACATTATCTTAATTTGTGATGTTTTGGACCTCTCCAATTCATTAGGCTGTGAAATTTGCCTGATTTCTATGGATCAAGAAAAGGCTTTTGACAGAGTTGAACATCAGTATTTGTGGCAAACACTAGAAGCTTTTGGGTTCAGCTCTGGTTTTATAAAAAATGATCCGAGTCCTGTACAGTGACATTGAGAGTATTTTAAAGATCAACGGTGGTTTAAGTGCTCCCTTTAAGGTTCAGAGGGGAGTCAGACAAGGCTGCTCATTATCTGGCATGTTGTACTCCCTGGCCATAGAGCCTCTCCTACATAAATTAAGACAGTCTCTTTCGGGTGTACGCCTTCCTGGATGTGAGAGTTTTTAAACTATCTGCTTATGCCGACGATGTCGTTGTCATTGTCAAGAAACAGGAAGATATTGACACCCTTGTAGAAAATATTAATGACTTTGGGTTATTGTCCTCTGCTAAGACTAACTGGGGAAAAAGTGAAGCAGTAACAATTAGTGATGAGTTAAGCAAGAAACTCGTTTTACCTGCCGGGTTAATTTGGAACAAGGGTGGCTTCAAATATCTTGGTGTGTATCTTGGTAATGATACTTTTGTGTGTAAAAACTGGGACAATGTTTTAGAAAAAGTTGAAGGACGTCTTAAGAAATGGAAATGGATCTTACCACACATGTCTTTTAGGGGTCGTACACTAGTGATCAACAACTTGGTGTCATCTATGCTGTGGCACCGCTTATCATGTGTAGACCCACCTGCACAACTGCTGGGCAGGATACAGGCGGTGTTGGTGGACTTTTTCTGGGACCGTCTGCATTGGATCCCACAGAGTGTACTGTTCTTACCAAAAGAGGAAGGAGGGCAGGGTCTCATTCATCTCGCAAGCAGGGGTGCTACTTTCTGACTCCAATTCATTCAGAGGATCCTGGTTGGGCCCATAGACCTTGTCTGGAGACCCTTAGCCCGAACCATACTGACCCGAGGACGAAATTTGGGTCTTGCTGAGCCTTTGTTTCTGATGGACTTGAGTGCTCATAAACTGTACAATCTCCCAAATTTCTACCAAGGACTGTTCAATGTGTGGGGGATGTTCCATAAACAAAGAGCAACAAGCTGTGAGTCCCTATCAGGGCTGTTGAAAGAGCCAGTAGTGCATGGGACCCGCTTCAATGTAGAGCATATAGCAGGACCCTCTGTGATGCAGTCATTCTGTTCGGCTGGGATCGTCACACTGGGACAGGTGGTGGATCGATGTGGACCTAAATTGACCGATACTGCAAGTCTAGCCTCTCAGGTAGGAGTTAGATCTACCAGGGTCATAAGTCGACTGCTCAACACTTGGAAGAATGAACTCACAAAGACTGAACTCTCTTTGTTAAATGATTACTGTAACGGACGCCGTCGACCAAGTATTGATGATTCTTTTCCTAAATTAACTATCTTTCCTGATTTTAGAGAATGCACTGGTCAACTGTTAGAGTCCAGAGAGACTCTCACAAACAGGTTGGATGTCATGGGAGGAAAAATCATGTATAAACTGTTTGTTAAAATTCTAAACAAAGGTAAATTAAATGGTAAGGCTGACACTCCTTGGAGAGCTCATCTAGGGCTTGATACTGAGGTCAGACCTGAGTGGAGAGCTTTATACAAACCACCGTTGGCAAAAAGGGTTGGAGATTTGCAGTGGAGAATCCTACATGGTATTGTGGCTGTTAATGCTTTCATTTCTGTTATTAATCCCAATGTAAGTGATAATTGTCCTTTTTGTTTGCAGAGAGAAACAGTGTATCACTGCTTTTTGGAGTGTGACAGACAGAC
>CM042552.1:182500-185000 GCA_023630585.1 Cranoglanis bouderius
ATTAATCTTCATCATCATTATCATACTCCTGCAATTAATCTTCATCATCATCATCATCATACTCCTGCAATTAATCTTCATCATCATCATCCTGCTGCAATTAATCATCATCATCATCATCATCATCATCATCATACTCCTGCAATTAATATTCATCATCATCATCATACTCCTGCAATTAATCTTCATCAACATCATCATCATCATACTCCTGCAATTAATCTTCATCATCATCATCATCATCATACTCCTGCAATTAATCATCATCATCATCATCATCATCATCATCATCATACTCCTGCAATTAATCATCATCATCATACTCCTGCAATTAATCTTCATCATCATCATCATACTCCTGCAATTAATCTTCATCATCATCATCATACTCCTGCAATTAATCATCATCATCATCATCATACTCTTGCAATTAATCATCATCATCATCATCATCATACTCCTGCAATTTATCTTCATCATCATCATCATACTCCTGCAATTTATCTTCATCATCATCATACTCCTGCAATTAATCTTCATCATCATCATCATCATACTCCTGCAATTAATCTTCATCATCATCATCCTGCTGCAATTAATCTTCATCATCATCATCATCATCATACTCCTGCAATTAATATTCATCATCATCATCATACTCCTGCAATTAATCTTCATCATCATCATCCTGCTGCAATTAATCTTCATCATCATCATCATCATACTCCTGCAATGAATATTCATTATCATCATCATCATACTCCTTCAATTAATCATCATCATCATCATCATCATAGTCCTGCAATTAATCATCATCATCATCATCATACTCCTGCAATTAATCTTCATCATCATCATCATACTCCTGCAAATAATCTTCATCATCATCATCATCATCATCATCATCATCATCATCATCATACTCCTGCAATTAATCTTCATCATCATCGTCATCATACTCCTGCAATTAATCTTCATCATCATCATCATCATCATCATACTCCTGCAATTAATCTTCATCATCCTCCTGCAATTAATCTTCATCATCATCATCATACTCCTGCAATTAATCTTCATCATCCTCCTGCAATTAATCTTCATCATCATCTTCATACTCCTGCAATTAATCTTCATCATCATACTCCTTCAATTAATCTTCATCATCATCATCATCATCATACTCCTGCAATTAATCTTCATTATCATCATCATACTCCTGCAAATAATCTTCATCATCATCATCATCATCATCATCATCATACTCCTGCAATTAATCTTCATCATCATCGTCATCATACTCCTGCAATTAATCTTCATCATCATCATCATCATCATCATACTCCTGCAATTAATCCTCATCATCCTCCTGCAATTAATCTTCATCATCATCATCATACTCCTGCAATTAATCTTCATCATCCTCCTGCAATTAATCTTCATCATCATCTTCATACTCCTGCAATTAATCTTCATCATCATACTCCTTCAATTAATCTTCATTATCATCATCATCATCATCATACTCCTGCAATTAATCTTCATCATCATCATCATACTCCTGCAATTAATCTTCATCATCATCATCATACTCCTGCAATTAATCTTCATCATCATCATACTCCTGCAATTAATCTTCATCATCATCATCATCATACTCCTGCAATTAATCTTCATCAACATCATACTCCTGCAATTAATCTTCATCATCATCATCGTCATCATACTCCTGCAATTAATCTTCATCATCATCATCATACTCCTGCAATTAATCTTCATCATCATCATCATACTCCTGCAATTAATCTTCATCATCATCATCATCATATTTTCATTATCATTTTGTACCGACTTGATCATGTAGACGTCATAAAATAAAACATATTGCACTGACCTTGTCATCATTATCAAAGGGGGAATAAATCTGGAATGGGATGTTCAACAAGCACATATGGGTGTGATGGTCAGGTGTCCACATACATTTGCCCATATAGTGTATGTGCTGATGAAGTGGTAAAGCAGAAGGCCACAGAGAGCTTCAGTGGAGATTCAGAAGTTTGCCTTATTTACTGCACATTCAGCTGCTAGATGGAGCCTCGGAACCTCGGTTCTTCAGATAGAAACTGAACATAATGCTTCTGTACATCAGTATCAGTGAGTTAGTGCGGGTTAGTGCGTGTTAGTGCGTGTTAGTGCGGGTTAGTGTGTATTAGTATGTGTTAGTGCGGGTTAGTGCGTGTTAGTACGTGTTAGTGCGGGTTAGTGTGTGTTAGTATGGGTTAGTGTGTGTTAGTGTGGGTTAGTGTGTGTTAGTGTGTATTAGTATGTGTTAGTGTGTTAGTGCGGGTTAGTGCGTGTTAGTACGGGTTAGTGTGTGTTAGTATGGGTTAGTGTGTGTTAGTGTGGGTTAGTGTGGGTTAGTGTGTATTAGTATGTGTTAGTGTGTTAGTGTGGGTTAGTGTGTGTTAGTATGGGTTAGTGTGTGTTAGTGCGTGTTAGTGCA
>CM042552.1:190000-192500 GCA_023630585.1 Cranoglanis bouderius
AAATAGATAAAGAGAGAGAGAAAGATATTGTGTGTGTGTGTGTGTGTGTGTGTGTGTGTGTGTGTGTGTGTGTGTGTGAGAGAGAGATAGAGAGAGAGAGGGGGTAAAGTGAGATAGAGAGATGGAAACAGAGATAGAAGTAGGAAAAGAGAATAGCTTAATGCATAATATATAAGGTGAGTGATGTCCTGGTGTCTCTCTGTCGTTGTGTGAGGATGGGTTTAGGTCGATTCACGTCTGCTAATGTGACAGAGATTTATTTCTCTATCAGAGAGAGAGACAGACAGACAGACAGACAGACAGACAGATAATACGCCTGTTGGCAGGAAGCACTTTAGCGTTAATATGATCTACACGACATACAGAAACACACACAGTTAGAGTGGGACTGCACCATTTATATCACTGCTGAGTATTAAATATACAGCGGGTCCCAAAACTGTCCATACAGTAGGGGACTGTGTTTGCCAGCAGTGCGTCAGCTTTGTCTTCATCAGTGGATGTTGGTGGACGTTCACCTCTCGGTTGGTCCACAACACTTCCAGTCTTTTTAAATTTGTTAATAAATTTGCTGACAGTGAGGTGTGTGTGTGAGGTGTGAGAGGTGTGTGTGTGAGGTATGTGTGTGAGGTGTGAGAGGTGTGTGTGTGAGGTGTGAGAGGTGTGTGAGAGGTGTGTGTGTGAGGTGTGAGAGGTGTGTGTGTGAGGTGTGAGAGGTGTGTGTGAGGTGTGTGTGTGAGGTGTGTGAGAGGTGTGTGTGAGGTGTATGTGAGGTATGTGTGAGAGGTGTGTGTGAGGTGTGTGTGTGAGGTATGTGTGAGAGGTGTGTGTGAGGTGTGTGTGTGAGGTGTGTGTGAGGTGTGTGTGAGAGGTGTGTGTGAGGTGTGTGTGAGGTGTATGTGAGGTATGTGTGAGAGGTGTGTGTGAGGTGTGTGTGAGGTGTGTGTGAGGTGTGTGTGAGGTATGTGTGAGGTGTGTGTGAGGTGTGTGTGAGAGGTGTGTGAGAGGTGCGTGTGTGAGGTGTGTGTGAGGTGTGTGTGTGAGGTGTGTGTGTGAGGTGTGTGTGAGGTGTGTGTGAGGTGTATGTGAGGTATGTGTGAGAGGTGTGTGTGAGGTGTGTGTGAGGTGTATGTGAGGTGTGTGTGAGGTATGTGTGAGGTGTGTGTGTGAGGTGTGTGTGAGGTGTATGTGAGGTATGTGTGAGAGGTGTGTGTGAGGTGTATGTGAGGTATGTGTGAGAGGTGTGTGTGAGGTGTATGTGAGGTATGTGTGAGAGGTGTGTGTGAGGTGTGTGTGTGAGGTGTGTGTGTGAGGTGCTCACCGTGTTTCCTGTTAAAATCCATGACAACCTTGCGACAGCTTCCTGATCCAGCTGTGAGAACGATTTCAATATGTTTCAATATGTTCTTCTTTTGACAAAGGTGTTCTTAAACGTCATCTGAGAAACATATACAGTATATATTATTATCTGCTGTGGGTGTGGATGGAAAACACTATATATATATATATATATATATAAATATATACAGTACTGTGCTAAAGTTTTAGTCACATGCAAAGAAATGCTGTAGAGCAAAGATGCCAAAATAATGAAATTAAATGTTTCTACATTAAAAAACAAAATAGTGTAAAGAGCAGTAAATGAAACTAAGTCAATATTTGGTGTAACAATAAAAAAATAAATAAAAAATAAAAACAGTAGTCTCCGGTACAATGTGTGCAGTTTTATAAGGAAATGAGCTGGTAAGTTTTATTGAGCATCTTGCAGAACCAGACACAGTTCTTCTGGACACTTTGACTTTCGCACTCGCTTCTTATTTCTGCAGTGAAACCCAGCAGCCTTCATTGTGTTTACTGTCTGAAAAGTGTCTCTTACGTAATACGCTGCTTTCTTTAATGACATTTTTCTGTAACATTTCATTCTGTGCTAGAAAACTAATGTTTGGGAATCTAAAATGTTTTTGTACCGACTTGATCATGTAGACGTCATCAAATAAAACATCTATAACAAAGTTATTTAAAAAATAGGGGGCTTAAACTTTTACACAGTACTGTATATATATATATATATAAACTAAGTATGAAAAGCCATTTCGTTAATGGGTTAATTAAAAGTGTTAATTTCCCCTCTGTATGGAGGTGTTTGTAACAGCACTCTGTAACAGAGGTGAAGCTGTATAGAACTTTAAAGTTAAACAAGAACTAACTTGTTTCCCAGCTTGCTAACTAACCTGTAACTATAAACGGATAAAAAGTATGATGTGTCGTTCTTTATTAATAAATTTTTAAAAATCGCAGTGTTCCATCCTTTACACAGTGTATAGATATTAAAGGTAGCTACAGCTTTACTTCCATACAGACTCTGTGTGTAGAGACAGCTGTGGATTAAACACTGTTTGAGTGTTTAATAACTGAGATTAGTGCACTCAGATTTCAGCCGTTAGTGAGTGATGTACTCTCATCAGTGTGTGTGTGTGTGTGTGTGTGTGTGTGTGTGTGT
>CM042552.1:197500-217500 GCA_023630585.1 Cranoglanis bouderius
TTTTAATAAATAATTACAATTAAAAATATTCCCTTGTTGTTATATGTTTTATTATTATTATTATTATTATTATTATTATTATTATTATATGTAGCTTCCATATAAGCGATTTAAGACTGTTAGTGTTGTATAAGAAACGCAGATCATCTCCTTCAATGTGTGTGTGTGTGTGTGTGTGTGTGTGTGTGCGTGTGTGGCAGGGGGATGGGGTGGGGGGGTCTGATCTTATCAGTCCGTACTGTATTACTGCAACTCAGCACACATCAATGATTTAGAACGAGAGAGAGATGGAGAGTGAGACGGAGAGTGAGACGGAGAGTGAGACAGAAACACAGAGAGACAGACAGAGAGAGTGAGATAGAAAATGAGATAATGATAAAATGATATTGAAGATATGAATTGAAATGATATAAAGGAAGGGAGAGAGAGAGAGAGGTAAAGCTTTAACATCAGACTCTCCATAGAGAGATAATGTCTTCTGAGACTTGCAATCAAGAAATTCACATTTCACTGGTATAGCACACACACACACACACACACACACACACACACACACACACACACACACACACACATTCTTGAATGTGAATGAAGTATGGATTGAACCATTAGTGGGAACTGAAGTTAATGAACAAACTCACATTCCTACTGCTGCCATAACACACACACACACACACACACACACACACACACACACACACACATTACAACATAATACACCCCCACTTACTCTCTCATCATACACACGCACATCAGGAAGGCAATGTGTGTGTGTGTGTGTGTGTGTGTGTGTGTGTGTATGTGTGTGTATGTGTGTGTGTGTGTGTGTGTGTGTGTATGTGTGTGTGTGTGTGTGATTGGTGTATTATTGACTGGAGGCAGTTTTACTCACCCAGACCTGCTCCCAGTGCAGGAAGGATTCTGATTGGTTCCACATGACAGACCAGTAAAAACAGAGGGGGCGGGGTTCGGGCTGCTGTCTGGAGGTGTGTTGGTGGTTGAGTCCATTTCCCCGGTGGCCATTACAGATCAAACAGCCTTGTTATTCCACACTGGATCTGTGTCTGTGAGTTATCTGCTGATAACCTCGTGTGCTAACTGTAATGATCATTAGCATAAAGGCAGGTTGTTAACGCTGTAGCATTAACACTTTAATGTTAAAGGTCAGGATGGAGATGACACACTACTGCTTTGATGTTCTACATTTCCAAAGTTTTTCCTTTCTGTGATGTAGTAACCATGAGAGAACTGTGACCTCCAGCACTAGAGATTCTCTTTGCTTCAAGATGAAGGTGAATGAGGAGGAGGAGCAAAGAGTGAACTGATCTCCTCAGGCGAGACTGTAAGAGAAAGACTTAGCATATGGCATTAATGGAGTGGTTTATAGGTGCTGTCTCTTTTTACTGTGTTGTCTTGATTTTTCCCTGACTCTGCCTGACTCTGAACTGACTCTGAACTGACTGCACTGACTCTGAACTGACTCTGAACTGACTCTGCGCTGACCCTGAACTGACTCTGAAATGACTCTGAACTGACCCTGAACTGACTGCGCTGACTCTGAACTGACTCTGAAATGACTCTGCGCTGACCCTGAACTGACTCTGAACTGACTGTGCTGACTCTGAACTGACCCTGAACTGACTCTGAACTGACTGCGCTGACTCTGAACTGACTCTGAACTGACTGTGCTGACTCTGAACTGACTCTGAACTGACCCTGAACTGACTGTGCTGACTCTGAACTGACTCTGAACTGACTGCGCTGACTCTGAACTGACTCTGAACTGACTGCGCTGACTCTGAACTGACTCTGAACTGACTCTGAAATGACTCTGCGCTGACCCTGAACTGACTCTGAACTGACTGCGCTGACTCTGAACTGACCCTGAACTGACTCTGAACTGACTCTGCCTGACTCTGAACTGACTCTGAGCTGACATTGAACTGACTGCGCTGACTCTGAACTGACTCTGAGCTGACTCTGAAATGACTCTGCGCTGACCCTGAACTGACCCTGAACTGACTCTGAACTGACTGCGCTGACTCTGAACTGACTCTGAACTGACCCTGAACTGACTCTGCCTGACTCTGAACTGACTCTGAACTGACTGCACTGACTCTGAAATGACTCTGAACTGACTCTGAACTGACTCTGCGCTGACCCTGAACTGACTCTGAAATGACTCTGAACTGACCCTGAACTGACTGCGCTGACTCTGAACTGACTCTGAAATGACTCTGCGCTGACCCTGAACTGACCCTGAACTGACTCTGAACTGACTCTGAACTGACTGTGCTAACTCTGAACTGACTCTGAACTGACTCTGAACTGACTGCGCTGACTCTGAACTGACTCTGAACTGACTGTGCTGACTCTGAACTGACTCTGAACTGACCCTGAACTGACTGTGCTGACTCTGAACTGACTCTGAACTGACTCTGCGCTGACCCTGAACTGACTCTGAACTGACTGCGCTGACTCTGAACTGACCCTGAACTGACTCTGAACTGACTCTGCCTGACTCTGAACTGACTCTGCCTGACTCTGAACTGACTCTGAGCTGACATTGAACTGACTGCGCTGACTCTGAACTGACTCTGAGCTGACTCTGAAATGACTCTGCGCTGACCCTGAACTGACTCTGAACTGACTGCGCTGACTCTGAACTGACTCTGAACTGACTCTGCCTGACTCTGAACTGACTCTGAGCTGACACTGAACTGACTGCGCTGACTCTGAACTGACTCTGAGCTGACTCTGAAATGACTCTGCGCTGACCCTGAACTGACTCTGAACTGACTGCGCTGACTCTGAACTGACTCTGAACTGACTCTGCCTGACTCTGAACTGACTCTGAGCTGACACTGAACTGACTGCGCTGACTCTGAACTGACTCTGAGCTGACTCTGAAATGACTCTGCGCTGACCCTGAACTGACTCTGAACTGACTGCGCTGACTCTGAACTGACTCTGAAATGACTCTGTGCTGACTCTGAAATGACTCTGCGCTGACCCTGAACTGACTCTGAACTGACTCTGCCTGACTCTGAACTGACTCTGAACTGACTCTGAGTTGACACTGAACTGACTGCGCTGACTCTGAACTGACTCTGAACTGACTCTGCCTGACTCTGAACTGACTCTGAGCTGACACTGAACTGACTGCGCTGACTCTGAACTGACTCTGAAATGACTCTGCGCTGACCCTGAACTGACTCTGAACTGACTGCGCTGACTCTGAACTGACTCTGAAATGACTCTGCGCTGACCCTGAACTGACTCTGAACTGACTCTGAAATGACTCTGCGCTGACTCTGAACTGACCCTGAACTGACTCTGAGCTGACACTGAACTGACTGCGCTGACTCTGAACTGACTCTGAACTGACTCTGAGCTGACTGCGCTGACCCTGCGCTGACCCTGAACTGACTCTGAGATCTAAAGCTACATTCAGATTTCTGTAAAGGTTCTTTGTGACAATGCTAACTGTTAAAATTGTAATGTCAGAAACTACCTGGTCATCCAGTCCAGGGAACCATGGTCCATGATGAAGAGTGGACTACAACATTGCCCCAGCAGAGCAGGGTTCTGGGGTCAGGGGAACCTGTAACTACCCCTTTGTGAGCTCTAGCATAGAGATGCACTGCAATCTTATCAACACTTGATAAGTTCTTCCACTCGAGGTATGCTATCTCCAGATCCTGCTGCTGACCGGCCAAGACATCCACCTGATCCACTCTGTGATAGCAAATCTGGTTTCCCTGAGCATGGTAGCATGTCACAGACTGGCTATCCTCTGTGTAGAAGCTTGAATGATCAGGAAGTCTCTGAGTGCAGCTGGAGGAACTGTTCAATCATCTTCAGTAGCACTTTATCCTGTTCAGGCTGGTGGATCCCAGGAACACTGGGGGTGAGGCAGGAATACACCCTGGATGGGACACCAGTCCATCACAGGACACCATGTGTGCACACACACACACACACACACACACACATTTACAGAGTCGCCAATCCACCTACCTGCATGTTTTTTGGAAGTTGGAGGAAAATGGAGAACCTGGAGGAATCTCACATGGACATGGGGAGAACATTTGAAATTCCACGCAGACATTAATCTGAGCTCAGGATCAAACCAGAAACCATGGAGCTGTGAGGAGACAACACGATCATCGTTTGTCTCTTGAGAGTGTGTAGCATCTGCTGCTGTTGTGGTGTGTGGGCGTGGCCTGTCCAGCCTTTTCATTACAGTGGAAGCTACATAAATATAGCTTCTAAATCTTACCAGTTAAACACAAATTAAATAACACATGAATTAGTGTGAAGTTCAGGTGTTTTATTTACGTTATGTATATATGACAGGAGAAGTCTCACCACACACCGCAGGATCGGTCCGAGGAACCACTCCAGACGACCGTTTGGATTCATCGCTGCGTATAGTCATACCTCATTTGCATAGTACATCGCAGATGTATGTAGAAGATGAATGATCACCTGTCGCTCTGTCTCTCAGCAGTGTGAACGCAGGGTTAGAGAGAGCAGAGTTAGCATACACTAAGAACTTAGCGGTGTGTGATTGGTGTGTTCTGTCTTTCCTCCTGCTGTGACTGCAGCATGACACAATTATATTCATCTCACACACACACACACACACACACACACACACACACACACACACACACACACACACAGCAGATTAGGAAGTGTGTCAGTGTGTGTGTGTGTGTCTGCATTTTTTAGGTCCCCAGCTTCCAATAGTGCAGTGAAGTGATCCGAGGCTCAAGTACAAATCTCTAACAAGAGAACTACTACACACACACACACACACACACACAGTTTCTGCTCTGCTGTGTGTGTGTGTGTGTGTGTGTGTGTGTGTGTGTGTGTGTGTGTGTGTGTGTGTGTTTGAACAGAGAAGTGTTCTTTTAGTCAGAAAGTCAGGATTCATCTTTCTGTGATACAGCAGTCTACCACTCTCAGTTCACACACACACACACAATGACACACACACACACTATTTGCTGTGGGTGTGGATGGAAAACACTAATATATATATATATATATATATATATATATATATATATATATATATATATATATATATATATATATATATATAGAGACACACACACACACACACACACACACACACACTATTTGCTGTGGGTGTGGATGGAAAACACTATATATATATATATATATATATATATATATATATATATATATATATATATATATATATATATATATATATATATATATACATACACACACACACACACACACAATGACACACACACACTATTTGCTGTGGGTGTGGATGGAAAACACTATATATATATATATATATATAAATATATACAGTACTGTGCTAAAGTTTTAGTCACATGCAAAGAAATGCTGTAGAGCAAAGATGCCAAAATAATGAAATTAAATGTTTCTACATTAAAAAACAAAATAATGTAAAGAGCAGTAAATGAAACTAAGTCAATATTTGGTGTGACAATAAAAAAATAAATAAATAATAAAAATAAAAATAGTAGTCTCCGGTACAATGTGTGCAGTTTTATAAGGAAATGAGCTGGTAAGTTTTATTGAGCATCTTGCAGAACCAGACACAGTTCTTCTGGACACTTTGACTTTCGCACTCGCTTCTTATTTCTGCAGTGAAACCCAGCAGCCTTCATTGTGTTTACTGTCTGAAAAGTGTCTCTTACTGTAATACGCTGCTTTCTTTAATGACATACAAACATTTTTCTGTAACATTTCATTCTGTGCTAGAAAACTAATGTTTGGGAATCTAAAATGTTTTTTGTACCGACTTGATCATGTAGACGCCATAAAATAAAACATCTATAACAAAGTTATTTAAAAAAAAATAGGGGGCTTAAACTTTTACACAGTACTGTATATAGTGTGCGTGTGTGTGTGTGTTTGCGTGTGTGTGTGTGTGTGTGTGTGCTGGGGGTGGGGGGTTTGGTGGGGTTTGTGGTACACAGGAACAGATGTTGGCATCGATCACATTTGAGTTCTATAGACATTTCCAGCTAACACTCACACAGAGAAAGTTCTAGTGTGTGTGTGTGTGTGTGTGTGTGTGTGTGTGTGTGTGTGTGTGTGTGTGTGTGTGTGCGTGTTCGGATGAGTGAGTGGATGGAAAGGCCACTCATCAGCCGTAACCCAGTGAAGCCGATAAAGAGCTGCTCGACACCACAAACCGAAAGGTCACTCGCGTGCACTCACACACACACACACTCACTCTCTCACACACACACACACACACACTCACACACACACACTCACACACACACACACACACACACACACACACACACACACACACAGCTTTTATGTACAGAGAGACAGGGAGATGATAAAATATCTCACAGTTACATTTAGTGATATTTTGTTGCCAAAGCAACAACAAGGACTGTGTGAGTGTGTGTGAGTGCGAGTGTGTGTGTGTGTGTGTGTTTGTGTGTTTGTGTGTGTGTGTGTTTGTATATTGCACAAGCATTTGCACTGAAACAGGAGGCTGAACACTTTCAGTAACAGTGTGATTGATAAATATCTCACTATAAATATGATCTATTTTTTGTACAAAAATGAAGTTACTGGAAAAATGTATGTACAATATGATAAGTATATTATATTATATTATATTATATTATATTATATTATATTATATTATATTATATATTATATAGTGTAAGAAAACATTTTTATTAAATTTGCAATTCAACTTGCGGAGTTCTTTTGCGGAAAACTATTCGAATCGGAGAAATCACAGTTGGCAGGAAACAGTTCTGTGCTCTTTCACAGTGATGTTTGTTGGTAAATGAGAGATTTTAGCTGCACTAAAGCTTACTCGTGTTCGACGCACGTGAATGGAAGAGGGTTTTGGCTGAATGCGTGTCGTGACGACGTCACATGACGTGTCTCGGCCCAAACCTGCAATAATTTTGAAAAATTGCATCTCCTCCAAATATTGAGGAATTTCTTTGACTTTGCATTAATTTCTGTGATCGAAAAACCACTTTCATCAACATTAACATGAGTGTCCTGTGCTGTGTGATCATTCATCCTTAGTAACTGCCTGTTCAGGGTAGTTTATTTATATTTTGGGAACTACAATAACACAATAACTACACTGTGTACGACTAAGGTGGGAATTATACAGAACCAATATACACCATTTACATCAAAGCACTAACACACACACACACTAACACACACACACACTAACACACACACACACACACACACACTAACACACACACTAACACTAACACACACACTAACACACTAACACTAACACTAACACACACTAACACACACACTAACACTAACACACACTAACACACACACTAACCCTAACACTAACACTAACACACACACTAACACTAACACACTAACACACTAACACTAACACACACACACTAACACACACACTAACCCTAACCCTAACACTAACACACTAACACTAACACACACTAACACACACACTAACCTTAACACTAACACACACTAACACACACACTAACCCTAACACTAACACACACACTAACACACACACTAACACTAACACACACACACACTAACACACTAACACTAACACTAACACACACACTAACACACACACGAACACTAACACACACACACACTAACACACTAACACTAACACTAACACACACACTAACACTAACACACACACTAACACAAACACACACACTAACCCTAACACTAACAAACACACTAACACAAACACACTAACACTAACACACACACTAACACAAACACTAACACAAACACTAACACACACACTAACCATAACACTAACCCTAACACTAACACACACACTAACCCTAACATTAACCCTAACACTAACACACACACTAACACTAACACACACTAACAGTATCACTACCACACACACTAACACACACACTAACCCACACATTAACACTAACCCTAACACTAACACACACACTAACACTAACCCTAACACTAACACAAACACACACACTAACACACACACTAACACTAAACCTAACACTAACACACACCCTAACCCTAACACTAACACTAACCCTAACACAAAAAACTAACCCTAACACACACACTAACCCTAACACTAACCCTAACACACACACTAACACTAACCCTAGCACTAACACGCACACTAACACTAACACACACTAACACTATCACTACCACACACACTAACACACACACTAACACACACACACACTAACACTAACACTAACCCTGGGTCAACATACAGGAACAGCTGTTGAAATCGATCTCATTTGTGTTCTATAGGCTTTTCCAGCTAACACTCACACAGAGAGAGTGTCCTAGTGAGAGTGTGTGTGTGTGTGTGTGTGTGTGTGTGTGTGTGTGTGTGTGTGTGTGTGTGTGTGCTGGAGAGTTAGTGGCTGGAAAGGCCACTCATCAGCCGTAACCCAGCAGAGCTGATAAAGAGCTGCTCAACTCCACAAACCGAAAGGTCACACACACACACGCACGCACACACACACACACACACACACACGTTATGATGCTGAACTTTACAGAAAGAGTAAGACAGAAGGTAAGACAGTGAAACATATAGAGCAAGAGAGAGAGAGAGAGACAGCAGTAAAGGATGGTGATGGTGTAATTGGAGACAGTGTGTTCACCTTTAGGGCCGAGTGTTTATTGATCCATCGGCTCGGATAACGGAAAGAATGTGCGCACACACACACACACACACACACACACACACACACACACACACGTATACAGGAGTGATACTCTTCTAGTCCTTTGCTAAATGATTACATAAAACACTTCCTGCTTCCTGGCCAATCACAGTCGTCCCCAATAGAATCACTTCCTGTTTGCTGTGGTGACGATGCCTGTATGTGATGCTTCCGAGGTAATATCATAGGGTAACTGTTTAGAGTAACTCTAACCATGATTCTACCACCACCATGCTACACAGAGGTGATGGTGTTCTCAGTGTGTTGGATTTCTGCTAAATGTAGCGTATTGTGCCAAGGACAAGAAGTTCACTTTTGGTCTCATCAGACTTTTCCCAAGTGACCACTGAGTCTCCAAACAGGATTTCATATGGATGTTTTTTTGGAGGAGAGGAACACTCAGCCATCAGCAACTACAGGACAACATCACCAGCCTGTGACAGTGATGCCTCCCTTCCAGATGCGCTGAACAACTTCTACGCTCGATTTGAGGCACAGAATGATGTGACGGCGAGGAAGACCACCCCTCCTCCTAACGACCAGACGCTGTGTCTAACCACGGCTGATGTGAGGAAAACTCTACGCAGAGTCAACCCACGAAAAGCTGCTGGACCAGACAACATTCCTGGAAGAGTGCTCAGAGGATGTGCAGACCAGCTGTCGGATGTTCTCACTGACTTCTTCAACATCTCCCTGAGCAGCGCCATCGTTCCAACGTCCTTCAAGGGCACCACCATTGTCCCCGTGCCGAAGAAGTCTTCAGTGTCCTGCCTCAATGACTACCGTCCCATTGCACTCACACCCATCATCATGAAGTGCTTCGAGAGGCTCGTCATGAGGCACATCAAGACCCTTCTAGCACCTTCACTGGATCCCCTGCAATTCACATATCGTCCCAACCGCTCAACAGACGATGCCATCTCCACCACCCTACATCTGGCCCTCACCCACTTGGACAAAAAGGACACCTACATTTGAATGCTGTTCATAGACTTCAGTTCAGCATTCAACACAATCATTCCTCAGCACCTTATTGGAAAGCTGAACCTGCTGGGCTTGAACACCTCCCTCTGCAACTGGATCCTGGATTTCCTGACTGGGAGACCTCAGTCTGTCCGGATCGGGAACAGCATCTCCAGCACCACCACACTGAGCGCTAGTGCTCCCCAGGGCTGTGTGCTCAGTCCACTGCTGTTCACTCTACTGACTCATGACTGTGCAGCAATGCACAGCTCCAATCACATCATCAAGTTCACCGATGACACGACCGTGGTGGGTCTCATCAGCAAGAACGACGAGTCAGCATACAGAGAGGAGATGCAGTGGCTAACGGACTGGTGCAGAGCCAACGACCTGTCTCTGAATGTGGACAAAACAAAAGAGATGCTTCTTAACTTCAGGAAAGCACAGAGCGACCACTCTCTGCTGAACATTGACGGCTCCTCCATGGAGATCGTCAAGAGCACCAAATTCCTTGGTGTCCACCTGGCGGAGAACCTCACCTGGTCCCTCAACACCAGCTCCATCACTAAGATAGCGCAGCAGCATCTGTACTTTCTGAGAAGGTTGAAAAAGCCCATCTCCCTCCCCCATCCTCACCACGTTCTACAAAGGAACTATTGAGAGCATCCTGAGCAGCTGCATCACTGCCTGGTTTGGAAATTGCACCGTATCGGATCGCAAGACCCTGCAGCGGGTAGTGAGGACAGCTGAGAAGATCATCGGGGTCTCTCTTCCACAGACATTTACACCACACACTGCATTCGCAAAGCCACCAGCATTGTGGATGATCCCACACACTCCTCACACACACTCCTCACCCTCCTGCCATCTGGAAAAAGGTACCGAAGCATTCGGGCCTCACAGCCAGACTGTGTAACAGCTTCTTCCCCCAAGCCATCAGACTCCTCAATACTCAGAGACTACTGAGGATGATTACTGAGGATGGTACCACTTAAAAACCATAAAGATGGCTTTGGACCTCAATTCATATGAACAGTTTTGCTATGATGGCTTTAGGACTGCAATTACCACAAACAGTTTTACACTCAAGTCTCCATCAGTGAACAGTGGAGAAGTTCAACAAAACACACTTCATATAAAAACTGTAACAAATTTTCCTGGAAGGGATTTATGTATTTATTTATAATCGCACTATCCGGTGTCACCCAGATGAGGAAGGGTTCCCTTTTGAATCTGGTTCCTCTCAAGGTTTCTTCCTCATATCGTCTCAGGCCTCTGGCTGCTCATTGGGGATAAATTTATACATTTAAAATCTATATCCTGAGTTTATATATTTTTGTAAAGCTGCATTGTGACATTGTCCATTGTTAAAAGTGATATACAAATAAAACTGAATTGAAATTGATATTTTTCCAGAACACAACAAACCCGGATTGTTTTGACGGCTCCTTGGTCTTCATGATGCTGTGTTTAGGTTCTCTAACAAACTCTGGGTTCTTTCAGGAACAGGTGAATTTATATAGAGGTCACATGACACTTTAATTAAACACAGGTCAAATCCATTCAACTAATTATTTAGATGCTATAATATTCCTCTACTACAATATTATGGGATGTTTTGTGTAGATTAATGACACTAAAGTGCACTTATATTAATTGTGACTTTAAGTGTGAAATAATCATCATCATCATAAATCAACACACTTCTCTAATCAACACCTTGATTACACAAAAACAAAATATATAGTGTGCATATAGAACCGTGTATTATTAATCAATCATAATAATCAATCATAATAATCAATCACACAAACTCACACTGTAATCACACTTATTACAGTTATCACTAATATAAACATTATTATCATTATTACAGTGTGTCATTACATATCATTATTCAGGCATGTGTGTGTGTGTGTGTGTGTGTGTGTGTGTGTGTGTGTGTGTGTGTGTGTGTGTGTGTGTGTGTGTGTTCTCAGGGGTCCTGTTTCTCCAGTCCTTGGTAAACAAGCTGAGAGTCACTCAGTGCAGCGTTGGTGGTGTAATACCCTCGGACCTCCCCGTTCACTACAGGACACACATCATGCTCACACCACCTACACACACACACAAACACACACACACACACACACACACACGCACAGTTAGCCTGTAACTGAACTCCTGCAGGTTAACAAAAACTACAAGTGTGTGATATGTAAGTAACAGAGTTCCCTCAGCAGCCTCTCTTTATTCTCTCTCTTCAAGTTAAAACTGACACTGGAGACTCCTTCCATAAATGTTAAATAAAGATCCCCTTACAGAAAACTTCACCATATCAACGATTACACACATTTTTAATCTGTTTATCAGTGGAGCGTCTGCTGTACACATCCCTATGAATGAGCCGTTACTATAGAAACCATAACATATTAGAATGCGCGCATTAATATAAACTGCTGTTATAGAGAATTAATCAACACCTTCTGACCAATCACAATCCAGAATTTATGATTTGGTAAACAGAACAAGTCACAGGAACAAGAAATCAACAGTAGAAATATCCAACAATTACAACAAATGCACACTGATGATCAACACAACATTCCTGTACTGATGGGACCGTGAAGGTTCTGCCCAGTGCTCAGGAATACTCAACAGTATTTTGGAACCTTTTCCACCATAAAAGAGCCAGTTCCCTGCTGACAAGAACGGTTCTGTTCAGACCCAGAAGAGCTGAGGGCCGGACGCTGGTGATGTCAGAGCTCCAGGCTGTGGGATATCACAGGATTTGCAGCGTTTAGATGAAAGGACATGAAGTGAATGTTTGAGGATGTGGAAGGTCCAGGAAGGCTGGTAGATAAGGAGAAGATCAGAGAGATGAGGACTGACACTGAAACCGTGAAGAGATTCGTAAATTAAGGAGAAAATTAATTTGAAATAAATGAATCATTTAATGTTGTAAAGTGCAGATGTTTATTTTTTGAATTTTGACCCGGAGTTCATGAAGAGAGTTAAAACGGCTCCAGATAGAGAAGTTCAGTAATCCGATCAGAGAGAGACAGAGACGTGGACGAGGGATTAAGCAGCAGACTCAGACAGACAAGGTCAAAACTTTGCAATGTTTCTGGGATAAAAATGGAGGTTTCTACTAGGAAGCTGAGTCGAAGGAGAATAAATCTGATGTGGTGAATTAATCGAGAGAAATCCATTAGTCATCATCAAGGTTTATTGAGTAATTCCAGGTTTATGGATGTGACATTTGAACTCTTATTCACTTGCAAGGACTGTGTTTATCTCACCACGTGCCCTTTAATACAGAACACACCCCGATATTCCTGACGTTCCTGATAAACGCTGATGAAATGATTAAACCAGGAATGAAACGTGAAACAAGAATGAAATAAGAGTGAACTTCAGCCTGAGCCTCAGACTTCTGACCGTTGAACCTGTGCTCAAAGTCATAAAATTCAGATTTGTACATTTTAAACTGAGATAATAGCTGAACATTTCTCATTCCATCCTCGATACCCAAACACTCATCAAATCCTTTCTTAAACACTCAATCAAAGCAGATCTATACAGATTACTGTGGGCCATTTAAACTCTCCTTATGAGTTGATATTTTTTATCAGTAACGGCTCACATTGAGGAACATATCAATCTCCTAATTAATTAATTTCCTACAGACAGGAAATGACATCAATCAGATGCGTGTTTTAAGTGTACACACAATAAACCTGAATGTTGAAAGCACAGAAGAGAACGTCAACACTGAGCGGAAATACAAAGCAATAAACCAAGAACCGAGCCCTGAGGAACACCGAGTGTAATAGTGGAGCTTATTTAGGTTTAGATGGAGAAGGCAGTAAAAAATAATAACTTATCCACATTATTTTCCAGAATTAATCCATGCAATAAGACTGTGTTGTTTCTGACAAAGTGGTTATTTAGGAGAGTAAAGATGGCAGTAAAGTGAGTAGATGAAACAGTGATTGATGGAGTGACTGTGCAGTGCTTTATGGGAATATAAACGTGTGATAATGCTGGTGTATTTGGAGTCTGTGGAGTAGCAGAAGCTTAGATGTTGTCCTCAGCCTTCACTGCATAATGGAGTCAATGCATCCCAGACAGTACACCATCAGAACAACAACGTTCTGTAAAGGTACATTTTTGTTCCCAAAGGCAAACACAATGTAAATGTACACACACACATTGCTCCCTAAGGTCCATGTAAGCAACCTGACCTGGTGGAAGAGTGAGAATCCATGTGCCAAGTTTACTGAAATACAATCAGAAGTCATGAAACAAAAGGACAAAAAATGGCAAGACTTCGCAATGATTACTGCTTATATAGTGAGCAAACCAGGAAGTAAACAGGAAATGATCAACTGATTCAAACCCTAGAGCATGAAACAGATCTGCCCTCTGCTGGTGGGGAGAGGTACTGTCCTGGGACGTTGTGAAAGTCCAATTCAGCATGCAGAACATTTCAAAGGTACAATACATAATCTAGGTTCTTTACCTAAAGGTACAAAAGATGTACCCTTGATGGTGCCTCCCCTTAGACACTATTAAATTTACACGGTTTGGTAGCAAGTCCTGATGAGGCTAAAAACAGCCATTTGCAAGCTAGCAGTGTGTGAAAAGTCCAGATAAGTCATAAATCGAACAACAACCTTACAGCTCACTAATAACTGAGTTCAGCAACATGGACAAAGCCAGTAGTTCACATCGCATACAGGAACATTCACAGGGAACATGAGTCGGAATTTCCTGAGGAACTACACAAGGTACGAACCTGTAGAGCTTTCAGATCAGATTCAGAATAATTAAGGAGCAGAAATAATCAGTGTTGAAACAACAGGAAATCCAGAGTAATGGAACAATCCAATGAAAGGAATACGAGATGCAGAAGATACCAAAGGTCCGGTGCCAAAGAGAACCAGAAATGGGGGGTTAGATATTACAAAATACAAACAAACACACACTTTACCTCAGGGCAGCATAGACATCTGGGTGTGAAGCTCCTTCCCATGAGGCATGATCTACTAACAGAGCTCCTACACACACACACACACACACACACAGCTTTTTAACACTCCTCCTACAGGGATGGTCGTATTTAAACTAAATTTAATCAGCATGATGTCACTGTATCCACGATAATAAACTGTGAAGGAAGTTCTGATATCTGTAACGGTGTTGTCACGGTGATGGTATTAATTCACATCATGCAATCAGGAAGTGTGACATAATTCACAAAGTACATCACGCAATGTGGTTTAAACTTCACGTGTATGCTGAAAGATGGGGCGTCGGCACACACACACACATAGCAATGGTCTTTTTTTTTTTCAATAGCACCACAAGCTGGCAACAGGAAGTGAGGCTTATAAACCAGACTTTTTAACACTCCACTTAGATGGTTCGTCATATTTAAACCAAATTTGTTCAACATAATATATCCCTGATTATCTTAAATGGTTTTGCCATGGTGAGCATCACTTAATATGAGATGTGATGTAATCAGGGAATGTGGGATGGCTCCAGAATAACATCCGCATGGTGATAACTGGCTGCTGGAACAGACACTGCTGCACCCTTGGTGCTTGGGCCCATAAATCACTGCTTGCAGATATATTTTCCTATCGTATTCATCAGAGCTATGTAACGTGTTTGTTTATGTTTAGCTATGATAATCTTGTAACCTCTAGCTATCTTTAGTGTGTGTGTGTGTGTGTGTGTGTGTGTGTGTGTGTGTGTTACCCATGTAAATGCGTGCGATGCTATACGCTAAGTCTCTTGCTGCAAGCTGAAGGCTTTCTGGTGGATGAGACTCTGCAGTCTGGATGAACCGAGCTACACCAGAGAGAGATGAGCTCAGACTCTGTACTGCAGGATGCAGGGTGGGACCGGCAACACGCAATCGCTCCTACACACACACACACACACACACACACACACACAGAATTACACACTTAAACACTTGTTTTCTATAAGCAGTGATAGATTACTTAATGAAGACACATTGTGTTAGCTTTACACTTCATTAGTGCAATACTTAGAAGTTTTGAACAGAACTGGAATAATAAATCATGTCACATTCGTCCAGCAGCCGGAGAAATCCGCTCACAAAACACATTTAATAATGAAATGCTGGGTGTAACTTTTGATTTGCACCCAACATGCAAAAAAACCTGCAAAAACACACAGTGTTTAAGTTATTTATCTTTGTTCTGTTGGTATAGGGCTAGCCAGCTGGCTATTGTTGATACAATAATATTTTATGGAAATACTGCCTAGCTAGCTAGCCATGCTATAAAGGTAAAGCTTACCTACTTCAAAAACACCTTAATACATTTAATACTTTATTTAATAGCGCTATTGTGGCTAACTACTACTCTCTATGCTTACCTTCCTCATGTTAAGCTAACCAGCTAGCTATATATATATTTTTTTTCCTTAGCTAATGTACAACATAACCCGAGTTAGCTTAAATAATAGCAAGCTACCAATCTTTTTCCTACAATTAAGGAATATTTTTTTATTTAATTTGCATGTGTGTGCGCAGCATATGTAACCATGTGGATGATTTCAGCTAATAAAAAGTAGCTTAGCATTTACAACACTGCTAACACCATCAGCTAGTGCAAAACTAACAATACTGCCAGAACACTGGAGATAAGAACAGCTAATGCAGCATTAGGGGCTGCAGGCTAACATTAACGCAGAACCATGAGCACTGTCTCTGACTAAAAGCACTGCTAGTCATTAACTGCTAATTAGCATAATTAGCCTCGCATAATTACATATCTGACTGAACTCTACAATACTGTGCTAACCAGCCTCGTTAATCAATTAGCATATTAAGGTATGATCAGCATGAAGACGTGTGTGTGTGTGTGTGTGTGTGTGTGTGTGTGTGTGTATGTGTGTGTATGTGTGTGTGTACGTGTGCTGCTTACACATGCAGGTGTGGACGCCACAGATACACAAACTGCTGCTACCGCATTCACACTGCATTCTGCAATATCCGTGTTCAGATATCACCAGTGTGTGTGTGTGTGTGTTTGTGTGTGAGTGTGTTTGTGTGTCTGTGTGTGTGTGTGTGTGTTATCTCACCTCCACATCAGAGAAGAAGGCCTGCAGTACATGTCCTGAGGATTTAGAAATCGAGCGCAGAACATCCAGCGAGAGAACATTAGTGGTGCCTTCCCATATACTCAACACCTACACACACACACACACACACACACACACACACACACACACACACACACACGGATACACGTTAATATAACTCTCACACTGAACAATAAGGATACAGATAGAGACAGATAGCGGTGTGTGTGTGTGTGTGTGTGTGTGTGTGTGTGTGTGTGTGTGTGAGAGAGAGAGAGATTTCAGAGAAAACAATATGATATATCACTATTACAGAGATGAATGAGTCTGACACACACTGAGATTAAAAGAATGTTCAGGCCAAATTGTTTCACCATCGTTGTGTGTGTGTGTGTGCGTGTATGTGTGTGTGTGTGTGTGTGTGTCTGTATGTGTCTGCATGTGTGCGTGCGAGTCTGCATGTGTGCTTGTACGTGTGTGTGTGTCTGCGTGTGTGCGTGTGTGCATGTGTGCGTGCGTGCGCGTGTACGTGTGTGTCTGTGTGTGTGCGTGTCTGCGCGTCAGCTTGTGTGTGTGCGTGCGTGTGTGCGTGTGTCTGCGTATGTGCGTATGCGCGTGTGTTTACGTGTGTGTGCGTGCGTGTGTGCGTGTGTCTGCGTATGTGCGTATGCGCGTGTGTTTACGTGTGCGCGCGTGTGTGTGCGCGTACGTGTGTGCGCGTGTGTACCTGTGCATCTCGTAGCAGGGCAGGCAGACCCGTGTCCTCAATATAACCTTGACCTCCAAAACACTCCAATCCCTCTGACACCACAGCAACCGCCTGAAACACACACACACACACACACACACACAGATAGATATACAGTTTGCTAGCATGTACAGTTATGCTAACAAATCAAACATGGGGACAGGGGGGGTGGAGATACTGCATTAGAGAGAATAGAGAGAACAGAAATAGGACAGGGGTACAGAGATGGGGACTGTGAGGACAGGGGTAGAGAGATGGGGACTGTGAGGACAGGGGTACAGAGATGGGGACTGTGAGGACAGGGGTACAGAGATGGGGACTGTGAGGACGGGACAGGGGTAGAGAGATGGGGACTGTGAAGACAGGGGTAGGGGTACAGCGATGGGGAATGTGAGGACAGAGGTAGGGGTACAGCGATGGGGACTGTGAGGACAGGGGTAGTGATGGGGACTGGGAGGATGGGACAGGGGTAGAGATGGGGACTGGGAGGACGGGACAGGGGTAGAGATGGGGACTGGGAGGACAGGACATGGTACAGAGATGGGGACTGTGAGGACAGGACGGGGTAGAGATGGGGACTGTGAGGACAGGGGTAGAGAGAGGGGGACTGTGAGGACAGGACGGGGTAGAGATGGGGACTGTGAGGACAGGACAGGGGTACAGAGATGGGGACTGTGAGGACAGGTCAGGGGTACAGAGATGGGAACTATGAGGACAGGACAGAGATAGAGAGATGGGGACTGTGAGGACAGGACAGGGGTAGAGATGGGGACTGTGAGGACAGGGGTACAGAGATGGGGGTCTGTGAGGACAGGGGTGGTGATGGGGAGTGTGAGGACGGGGGTAGAGAGATGGGGACTGTGAGGAGGGGAGGGGGTAGTGATGGGGACTGTGAGGACAGGGGTAGAGAGATGGGGACTGTGAGGACGGGGTAGAGAGATGGGGACTGTGAGGACAGGGGTAGAGAGATGGGGACTGTGAGGAGGGGACGGGGTAGTGATGGGGACTGTGAGGATAGGGGTAGAGAGATGGGGACTGTGAGGAGGGGACGGGGTAGTGATGGGGACTGTGAGGACAGGGGTAGAGAGATGGGGACTGTGAGGACAGGGGTAGAGAGATGGGGACTGTGAAGAGGGGACGGGGTAGTGATGGGGACTGTGAGGATAGGGGTAGAGAGATGGGGACTGTGAGGAGGGGACGGGGTAGTGATGGGGACTGTGAGGACAGGGGTAGAGAGATGGGGACTGTGAGGAGGGGACGGGGTAGTGATGGGGACTGTGAGGACAGGGGTAGAGAGATGGGGACTGTGAGGAGGGGACGGGGTAGTGATGGGGACTGTGAGGATAGGGGTCGAGAGATGGGGACTGTGAGGAGGGGACGGGGTAGTGATGGGGACTGTGAGGACAGGGGTAGAGAGATGGGGACTGTGAGGAGGGGACGGGGTAGTGATGGGGACTGTGAGGACAGGGGTAGAGAGATGGGGACTGTGAGGACAGGGGTAGAGAGATGGGGACTGTGAGGAGGGGACGGGGTAGTGATGGGGACTGTGAGGATAGGGGTAGAGAGATGGGGACTGTGAGGATAGGGGTAGAGAGATGGGGACTGTGAGGATAGGGGTAGAGAGATGGGGACTGTGAGGATAGGGGTAGAGAGATGGGGACTGTGAGGATAGGGGTAGAGAGATGGGGACTGTGAGGAGGGGACGGGGTAGAGAGATGGGGACTGTGAGGACAGGGGTAGAGAGATGGGGACTGTGAGGAGGGGACGGGGTAGTGATGGGGACTGTGAGGATAGGGGTAGAGAGATGGGGACTGTGAGGACAGGGGTAGAGAGATGGGGACTGTGAGGATAGGGGTAGAGAGATGGGGACTGTGAGGATAGGGGTAGAGAGATGGGGACTGTGAGGGTAGGAAGGGTACGGAGATGAAGCCTGCCTGGATAAGGTGGTGACAGACATGCGGGTCTGTGTAGCAAGAAAGGATGGAGATGGGGGGCAGGGGGGTACAGTGGGGGGAGATTGGAAACATTTGTTTGCTCCTGTCTAGAGGTCTACAATCTCCTGATCCTGTTCAGAGATCTTCTGTAGAAGTGTGTGTGTGTGTGTGTGTGTGTGTGTGTGTGTGTGTGTGTGTGTACCTGTTTGCCAGTGTATAGTTTAGCTACAGGTGTGAGCAGCCTCAGAAGGTGTGTGTCTCGCTCAGTTGCTGCTCCTGTTTCTTCTCGTCCCAAAAGTCGACAAAGTTCCATCATCAACAGAAACGCAGCCCGAGTCTCTACCTGAAACACACACACACACACACACACACACACACACACACACACACACACACAGTTATTATGAATGCATCCAACACGACTGGCAGTGTAGTAAATAAGGACACATTAAATAAATGTGTGTGTGTGTGTGTGTGTGTGTGTGTGTGTGTGAGAGTGTGTGTGTGTGT
>CM042552.1:230000-232500 GCA_023630585.1 Cranoglanis bouderius
TGAGTGTGTGTGTGAGTGTGAGTGTGTGTGTAGTAAGTGTGTGTGAGTGTGTGATAATTGTGAGTGTGTGTGTACTGAGTGTGTGAGTGTGTGTGTAGTGAGTGTGTAATGATTGTGAGTGTGTGTAGTGAGTGTGTAGTGAGTGATTGCTGTTATCAATGAAGTCCTCATGCTGATTGTTAAGTGTAATGATTGTGAGTGTGTGTGTGTAGTGAGTGTGTAATGATTGTGAGTGTGTGTATAGTGAGTGTAGTGAGTGTGTGTGTGTGTGAGTGTGTAATGATTGTGAGTGTGTGTGTGTAATGAGTGTAGTGAGTGTGTGAGTGTGTAATGATTGTGAGTGTGTGAGTGTGTAATGATTGTGAGTGTGTGTATAGTGAGTGTAGTGAGTGTGTTTGTGTGAGTGTGTAATGATTGTGAGTGTGTGTGTGTGTGAGTGTGTAATAATCGTGAGTGTGTGTGTGTAGAGAGTGTGTGGGTGTGAGTGTGTAATGATTGTGAGTGTGTGGGTGTGAGTGTGTAATGATTGTGAGTGTGTGTGTTGTGAGTATAGTTAGTGTGTGTGTGTGAGTGTGTAATGATTGTGACTGTGTGTGAAGTGAGTGTGTGGGTAGTGAGTGTGTGGGTGTGAGTGTGTAATGATTGTGAGTGTGTGTGTAGTGAGTGTGTGGGTGTGAGTGTGTAATGATCATGAGTGTGTGTGTAGTGAGTGTGTGGGTGTGAGTGTGTAATGATCATGAGTGTGTGTGTAGTGAGTGTGTGGGTGTGAGTGTGTAATGATTGTGAGTGTGTGTGTGTATGTGAGTGTGTAATGATTGTGAGTGTGTAATGATTGTGGAGTGTGTAATGATTGTGAGTGTGTGTGTGTAGTGAGTGTGTGTGTGAGTGTGTAATGATTGTGAGTGTGTGTGTAGTAAGTGTGTGTGAGTGTGTGATAATTGTGAGTGTCTGTAGTGAGTGTGTGTGAGTGTGTGTGTAGTGAGTGTAGTGAGTGTGTGTGAGTGTGTAATGATTGTGAGTGTGTGTGTAGTGAGTAGTGAGTGTGTGTGAGTGTGTAATGATTGTGAGTGTGTGTAGTGAGTGTAGTGAGTGTGTGTGTGTGTGTGAGTGTGTAATGATTGTGAGTGTGTGGGTAGTGAGTGTGTAATGATTGTGAGTGTGTAATGATTGAGAGTGTGTGTGTGTGTAGTGAGTGTGTGTGTGTGTAATGATTGTGAGTGTGTGTGTAATGATTGTGAGTGTGTGTGTGAGTGTGTATTGATTGTGAGTAAGTGTGTAATGATTGTGAGTGTGTGTGAGTGTGTAATGATTGTGAGTGTGTGTGTAATGATTGTGAGTGTGTGTGTGAGTGTATAATGATTGTGAGTAAGTGTGTAATGATTGTGAGTGTATGTGTGGGTGTGTGTAATGACTGTGAGTGTGTGTGTGTGTAGTGAGTGTGTAATGATTGTGAGTGAGTGTGTGGGTGTAGTGAGTGTGTGTGTGTGAGTGTGTAATGATTGTGAGTGTGTGTGTGTAATGAGTGTAGTGAGTGTGTGTGTAGTGAGTGTGTAATGATTGTGAGTGTGTGTAGTGAGTGTGTAGTGAGTGATTGCTGTTATCAATGAAGTCCTCATGCTGATTGTTAAGTGTAATGATTGTGAGTGTGTGTGTGTAGTGAGTGTGTAATGATTGTGAGTGTGTGTATAGTGAGTGTAGTGAGTGTGTGTGTGTGTGAGTGTGTAATGATTGTGAGTGTGTGTGTGTAATGAGTGTAGTGAGTGTGTGAGTGTGTAATGATTGTGAGTGTGTGAGTGTGTAATGATTGTGAGTGTGTGTATAGTGAGTGTAGTGAGTGTGTTTGTGTGAGTGTGTAATGATTGTGAGTGTGTGTGTGTGTGAGTGTGTAATAATCGTGAGTGTGTGTGTGTAGAGAGTGTGTGGGTGTGAGTGTGTAATGATTGTGAGTGTGTGTGTTGTGAGTATAGTTAGTGTGTGTGTGTGAGTGTGTAATGATTGTGACTGTGTGTGAAGTGAGTGTGTGGGTAGTGAGTGTGTGGGTGTGAGTGTGTAATGATTGTGAGTGTGTGTGTAGTGAGTGTGTGGGTGTGAGTGTGTAATGATCATGAGTGTGTGTGTAGTGAGTGTGTGGGTGTGAGTGTGTAATGATTGTGAGTGTGTGTAGTGAGTGTGTGAGTGTGTGTGTATGTGAGTGTGTAATGATTGTGAGTGTGTGTGTGTGTAGTGAGTGTGTGTGTGAGTGTGTAATGATTGTGAGTGTGTGTAGTAAGTGTGTGTGTCAGTGTGTGATAATTGTGAGTGTGTGTAGTGAGTGTGTGTGAGTGTGTGTGTAGTGAGTGTAGTGAGTGTGTGTGTGAGTGTGTAATGATTGTGAGTGTGTGTAGTGAGTGTAGTGAGTGTGTGTGTGTGTGTGAGTGTGTAATGATTGTGAGTGTGTGGGTGTGAGTGTGTAATGATTGTGAGTGTGTAATGATTGAGAGTGTGTGTGTGTGTAGTGAGT
>CM042552.1:237500-262500 GCA_023630585.1 Cranoglanis bouderius
GGAACACTGATCTCCGAGTGGCCCAGCAGCAGCTTGTCCTGGAAGAACGGGCTTCCGGCCGCCAGCACGCAGGCGTGAGCGCGTAGGGACGCGTCCTGGATCCGCACCGTCACGTCACAGAACACACCGTCACGCCGCTGAGACCGCAGAGACTCTAACACACACTCACTCGCATTCTGCAGACGGATGTAGTGCACCGAGTCGGAGCCGCACGCTGCCATGACCACGCCTGACACACACACACACACACACACACACACACACACACACACACACACACACCAGCATTAGGATTATCATTATAGTTAAAGAAAAGTGAAACACAGCTCAGCTTCATTGTGTTTCCTGAACAGCTTTAAAAACTCAGAGAAAGTCCTGATGACATTTTTATTTAAACTACAAATTAATTTATATTAGAAAAAATATATAGTAAAAAATATACCACAACACATTTCTACCATAAACAATACGATGATAAATGATATGCTCAGGTCTGGTGATTGACTTGTTCAGTCTCAAACCGTCCAACTTTCCCCCCTGATGAAGTCCTTTGTTGAGTTGGCAGTGTGTTTTGGATCGTTGTCTTGCTGCATGATGAAGTTCCTCCTGATTCATTTGGATGCATTTCTCTGTAAATTGGCAACAAAATGTTCCTGCAAACTTCTGAATTCATTCTGCTGCTACCGTCATGAGTTCCATCATCAATAAAGATTAGTGAGCCTGTTCCAGAAGCAGCCATGCAAGCCCAAACCATGACACTACCTCCACCATGTTTCACAGATGAGTTTGTATGTTTTGGATCATGAGCAGATCCTTTCTTTCTCCACACTTTGGCCTTTCCATCACTTTTGTAGAGGTTCATCTTGGTTCCAGAACTTTTAAGAGGTGTGAGAGGTGGTGGAATGTGAAGGCAGGATCGATTGCCTTTGCCCGAGTTACACTGGACTTTTATTCAGATTGAATTTTTCAACCTGAATTTGAGCTGTGAATTACAGGTTTTTATGAACATTAGAAAATTTAATTATTGAATCTGAATTTGGGAGCACGTTTGCCTCACACCTCTGGGGTTGGGGGTTCAATGTGTTCTCCCCGTGCTTCAAGGGTTTCCTCCGAGAACTCCGGTTTCCTCTCCCAGTCCAAAGACGTGTTATAGGCTGATGGGCATCTCCAAATTGTCAGTAGTGTGTGTTGGTGTGTGTGATTGTGCCCTGTGATGGGTTGGCCTCCTGCCTTGTGCCTCCTGCCTTGTGCCCCGAGTTCCCTGGGATAGACTCCAGGCTCTGAATCTGAATTTGTAAACACTGAAGGATAAATATTTTAATACACCAATGAGCCATTAAAACCACCTGCCTAATATTGTGTAGGTCTCCCTTGTGTCTCCAAAACAGCTCTGACCCGTCGAGGCATGGACTCCACAAGACCTCTGAAGGTGTGCTGTGGTATCTGACACCAAGACGTTAGCAGCAGATCCTTTAAGTCCTGTAAGTTGTGAGGTGGGGCCTCCATGGATCGGACTCGTTTGTCCAGAACATCCCACAGACGCTCGATCGGATTGAGATCTGGAGAATTTGGAGGCCGAGTCAACACCCTGATCTCTTTGTCATGTTCCTCAAACCGTTCCTGAACAGTTTTTGCAGTGTGTCAGGGCGCATTATCCTGCTGAAAGAGGTCACTGCCATTAGGGAACACTGTTACCATGAAGGGGTGTACTTGGTCTGCAACAATGTTTAGTGTTGTGTACGTGTCAAAGTAACATCCACATGAATGCCAGAACCCAAGGTTTCCCAGCAGAACATCGCCCAGAACATCACACTGCCTCCGCCGGCTCGCCTTCTTCCCATAGTGCATCCTGGTGCCATCTCTTCCCCAGGAAAGCCACGCACACACACCCGGCCGTCCACAATGTGATTCATCAGACCAGGAAACCTTCTTCCATTGCTCCATGGTCCAGTTCTGATGCTCACGTGCCCATTGGAGGAGCTTTCAGTGGTGTACAGGGGTCAGCATGGGCTCTCTGACCGGTCTGCAGCTACGCAGCTCCATACGCAGCAAGCTGTGATGCTCTGTGTGTTCTGACTCCTTTCTATCAGAGCCAGCTTTAACTTTTACAGCAGTTTGTGCTACAGTAGCTCTTCTGTGGGATCGGACCAGACGGGCTCACCTTCTCTCCCCACGCGCATCACTGAGCCTTGGGAGCCCATGACCCTGTCACCAGTTCACTGGTTGTCCTTCCTTGGACCATGTTTGGTAGGTACTAACCACTGCACACTGGGAACACCCCACAAGACCTGCTGTTCTGGGGATGTTCTGACCCAGTCGTCTAGACATCACAATCTGGCCCTTGTCAAAGTCACTCAGATCCTTACACTTTTTTTTTTCCTTACACAATTTTTCCTGCTTCCAACACATCAATTTCGAGACCTGACTTTTTAATTAAAATGTGAATCTCAGATGACTGAAATAAAACTAATATGAACTTGAGGGAGTAAATTTAAATTAAATTAATACAGATGTGATTTTTAACCTAATATATTTACATTTTATTCAATACAATACAAAAAAAAAAATTCAAATCTTACTTTCTGTACACACACACACACACACACACACACACACACAGGAAATATTATAAACACTAAACACAAACCAAAACACAACACAAATCTCTCTATATAAATAAAATCGAATAAAAATGAATAGAAACACGATAAATAAACAAATAAAATTCATAAAAACTCTCTCACATACACACAGCGCATGCAACATGCTCCTAACACACACACACACACACACGCGCGCACGCACGCACGCACGCACGATGATGGAGAGAGAGAGAGAGAGAGAGAGAAAGGTTCTAACCTCTCACACAGAGGAAGCTGGAGGTGTTCAGTGATGTTCCTGTTCTCAGTGTTAATGTTCCCGCAACGGCCTGTCAGCTTCTACACACACACACACACACACACACACTAACACACACCTAACACACCCCTAACACACACTGACACTGCGCTGCTCCTCATTACTCACGCGCATGATAAAGCGTGCGGGTTTATTAGTGCGGGATTAATCGCGAGACCCGCACACAAGCGCGCTTTATTCTCCTTATTACAGTCTTTATTTAGCGCTGACACAGCTGCAGCGGAAACTACAGCAGCCGGAGAGGGACAAAACACTCACAGCTAAAACACCCACCGAGAGGCAAAATAAAAGTCCTCAAACCCCGCGACCTTTTTTCAACACACACACGAACACACACACACATCACTTGTATGTGACTTTATAAAAGTGTACATACATTTATATTTTTTTTTAACATATGCAAATGTACTTACTATACAATCTGTGTGTGTGTGTGTGTGTGTGTGTGTGTGTGTGTCAACGATTCAGTAGCCCACAATGGTTTAGTATCTTACAGTGATTCAGTAACTCACAGTGATTCAGTACCCCACAGTGATTCAGTACCCCACAGTGATTCAGTACTTTAGTGATTCAGTACCTCACAGTGATTCAGTACCCCACAGTAATTCAGTACTTCAGTGATTCAGTACCCCACAGTGATTCAGTACTTTAGTGATTCAGTACCTCACAGTGATTCAGTACCCCACAGTGATTCAGTACTTCAGTGATTCAGTACCCCACAGTGATTCAGTAACTCACAGTGATTCAGTACCCCACAGTGATTCAGTACCCCACAGTGATTCAGTAACTCACAGTGATTCAGTACCTTAATGAATCAGTACCCCACACTAATTCAGTACCCCACAGTGATTCAGTACCTTAATGAATCAGTACCCCACACTAATTCAGTACCTTAAAGTGATTCAGTACCTTAATGAATCAGTACCCCACACTAATTCAGTACCTTAAAGTGATTCAGTACCTTAATGAATCAGTACCCCACACTAATTCAGTACCTTAAAGTGATTCAGTACCTTAATGAATCAGTACCCCACAGTAATTCAGTTCAGTCCAGATCCAGATCAATATGAGGGTGGAGTTAATAGTTTCTCTTAGTGCTTCTGGAGACGGTAAGAGCCAGTCAGAGCACACTACACTTATTACATCATCCCACGAGGATATAGCTCCACCCACATTATTTTTGGCATATCCGTTTTCGGTTGTGTTTAAAATCACACAATAAACCAAAAGCAGTGTCACACACACACACACACACACACACACACACACACACACACACTTCAGTTTATTTGTATAGCGCTTTTAACAATGGACATTGTCCCAGAGCAGCTTTACAGAAATATATAAACTCAGGATATAGATTTTAAATGTATGAATTTATCCCTAATGAGCAGCCAGAGGTGACGGTGGTGAGGAAAAACTCCCTGAGACGATATGAGGAAGAAACCTTGAGAGGAACCAGACTCGAACCCATCCTCATCTGGGTTATGTGGGGTACACACACACACACACACACACACACACGTCCATATGAGCAGCTCTTAGAAACTCAAACCACCTGTATGTTTTATTTTAGTATTTATTCTTCTCTTTAATTAAATTTGTCCAGTGACTGAATACAAAAAACTATTTTTACTCTTTGAATAAAGAAAACACACACACACACACACACACACACACACACACACACACACACACACACACATCATAAAGTTTAGGATTTTCAGGCCTTCGCCTGTTAAACACATACAGCACACAGTCCAAACAATGAAAATGTAGTGTGTAACAGTTTAACCAATCAGAGGAGAGTCGCTGGTACTGTGGAACCAATCACATGAAAGCTCATCATGTAGTGGTCCTTAAAACATGCTGATTTTGTCAAAACCAATCAAGAGCTCCACATCAATATAACTAAGGAGAGCTCGTGATTGATTCATTATAGCAGTGTGAGTCAGGTGAGAGCTTGTTCTGGACTGAACCAATCAGAGAGCTTGTTCTGGACTGAACCAATCAGAGAGCTTGTTCTGGTCCCAAGAGAAGATATCACTACACACAGAACAAATCAGTTCCTTATGTGCTAAGCCAATGAGAGGAGAGTATGTTAGGCGAGCGTCTCATTTGGCGTGGCAATCATGTACACACTGGAGCTGCTGGGCTTCTGGTTCCCACGGTAACGGGGATTAGACTGAGCCTGGCACAATTTCTGCATCAGAAATCGCTTATCTCTCCCTTCCTACAGCGAGAGAGAGAGAGAGAGAGAGAGAGAGAGAGAGAGAGAGAGAGAGAGAGAGAGAGAGGATACACAGAAGTGTAAGTGATGACATCAGTGACAACATCATTATTATAATAAAGGATTGATATCGACACATGCCTATTGGTGTGTGTGTGTGTGTGTGTGTGTGTGTGTGTGTGTCTGTCTCACCATGGCCAGTTGATCTCTCAGTTGATTGATGACACGTTTATGAGCTCCAGCTAATGCAATCACATAGAACATTGCCAAACTGCAAAACACACACAGAATTAATGCTAACCTATTTTAAACATTTCTGAGTGTGTGTATATAAAAAAATGTGAGTTCGTGTATACATAAATATTTATGTGAGAGAGTTCATGTATGTATATATATATATATGTGTGTGTGTGTGTGTGGTCACCAAGTGATGACGAAGAAGGACACAGCGCAGGCCTCTGAAGCAAGTGTAGTGAGGACAGACTGCAGGCCTGAGGGCAGCTGAGTCACTGAGCGAGGTACAGCCTCCCACGACGTGGTGTAGTTCATAAACGCTCCACACGCCCCTGAGCTACGGATCCTGAGTCACAGAAACACACAACACCGAGTCATACAACCGAACAAAACCGTGATTCCTCTGTGTGTGTGTGTGTGTGTGTGTGTGTGTGTTTGTGTCTCACATTGCAATGCTGACTGTAACAGGAAGTGTAGCAAGTGCTAATCCAATCAGCAGCATCGCCAGGAAGAAGAAGTTGGAGCTGCTGGCACGGAACGGACGAGACGCAGGACGACAGTTATTCACCAGAGTCACCTGCACCACAACACACTCATTAACACACTCATTAACACGCTAACAAAATCAAAAACACCCTGTCATCACACCTTTAATTATTCAAATCAGTCTGAATAAAGGCGTGGCCTGTCACTCTTTCACCATGTTTCTGACCTTCTTGATGTAGAAGACAAGGAAGTACTTGATGGTGTTGATGGCAGGCATCAGGGGGCAGTAGAACGTGCCGATCCAGCAGATGGTCTGCCCGTAGACGATCTCCAGAACGTTCTGAGGGATGGAGAACTCCTGCTGACCCAACCACTTTACCAAACCCCAGTCACAGTAATTCACCAGGATCCTTTACAACACACACACACACACACACACACACTTACTTCACGATGTAATCTTCACAATGTAATCAACTCACGTGATTGAAAAAAATAGATCAACATTTATTCGAAATGATTCTTCATACAGAACAGTAACAGATTCAGTGTGACAGGAGTCGACTCCTTATGGTTCATCGTTCAGTTCACTCAATGATTCATCAAAATAATGATTTACTGCTGTTCTTCAGAAGCATTATGAACAGTTAATACAGAGAAGAGTCAACTCAGTGAGTCATATAACCATCATACAGCCTGGCTGACTTGTGTAGGTATGATTCATTAGTAGGATTCACCATATTCCGCTCAAACAGAGAGGAGTTGACTCAATGATTCATATGACCAAATGACATTGATTCATTACAGAAATTCATGACCATTTCTCATATCACGAGGATTTAGTACGATTCATCATACTGAAAAGTAACAGACTCACTATGACAAGTCGACTCTGTGATTCAAATATCAAACATACAGACTGTAAATCTATATTCATGAATCTGTGATTCATTATGATTCCCCATGCAGTCGATTCAGTGATTCTTTACACTAAAAAGAGATCAACCCAAACTAATTAGGGGTCGATTCAGTGATTCGTATATAACCTTATAACTGAGTATGATTCGTCACACAGTAGAGGAAATGATTCACCACATTCTGCTCAAATTCTGTCGACTCACTTCCTGGGAAACTCAACGAAGACGGTGACTGCCCCAATGATGAGGAAATCAAAGATCATCAGCTTGTACATCTCCTGCCCTACATGGGTCTCCCAGCACTGACACACACACACACACACACACACACACACACACACACACACACACACACACACACACACACACACACACGTGAAATGGAGTTCAATAGCAATCACAGGAGTCAAAATACTGGTTTAAAGAAAGTAGAAAATCTGTGTGTGTGTGTGTGTGTGTGTGTGTGTGTGTGTGTGTGTGTGTGTGTGTGTGTGTGCGCTCACAGGGTAAAGTGTATGGTTGTATCCACAGTCACACACTGTGTCCTCTGTCCCTTTACGACAGGAGGTGATCCGAGACCACAGAGAGAACAGCAGGACTCCGATACTGGCCAAGCGCATAAACACACACCTGCAGAGCAAAAACACCAAAACATGGACTTCCACTGAGTGAGTGAGTGAGTATGGATTAGGGGACGTGCAAGTGACACACACACACACACACACACACACACACACACACACACACACACACACACACACACACACACACACACACACCCCTACCTGAGGAGTGTGAAGCGGATCTCGAAGGCAGGAGAGTAATCCTCGAAGCTGATGATGATGCTGAAGATAATAGGAGTGATGAAGTTGGCCAGTGTGATGACAATGGAGGGTAGATACTCAAATATCAGCTCCACTATGAAGTTATACTGGTGAATCTACACACACACACACACACACCTGTACCAGTCACTATAAGAGAGAATATATGTGAGTGATGGCTAATGTATGATGCTTCAGCACCAACCCCACACACACACACACACACACACACACACACACACACACACACACACAGAGAGCGAGAGCGTACCTTAGCCTCCTGGGAGAAGATGGTGGCGCTGTAGATGCAGAAGAAGCAGCAGGCCAGCACAGCGATCACAAACAGGTTGAGGGCGACTCGGAGGGAGTAGATACGACATTTCTCCTTCTGAGAACGATCGGCCATCTTCTGTTTGATCCTCTCCTCCTCCAGATCCGTCTACACACACACACACACACACACACACACACACAGAGATAAGTAAGCAACACATTCCACAAACATTGTGAGAAGTTCCTGGCTCCAATACCTTGTATAACTTTAACCGTTAGCCAAGCTGTTCTATTGGTTCTCCAGTGTCTCCAAGGCAACGCCCAAACTAATCACCGGGTCTAAACAGTATGATTAAGCACTAACCAATTACTTAGCAGCTCTGACTGATGAGGTCACTGTGTTCTCTAATATAATTGAGAATAGTATCTGATGTAAACACGTTTTTGTGTGTGTGTGTGTGTGTGTGTGTGTGTGTGTGTGTGTGTGTGTACCTTGAGCTCGTACAGCAGGCTGCTGTGTTTTAAACGTGCTGCGTTCTCATTGGTAATACAGAAATCCCAGCCAGCGAAGATCTTATTACAAAAACTCTGGAACCGATCTTCATCCTGAATCAGCTTCCTCTTAAAGCCTGCAGCCGACCTGCACACACACACACACACACACACCTCTTCAGTAAAGGTCAGAGGTTTGGAGTGTGTCCCACTGGAAAGTAAGGACTAATCACAGGCTCGGGTGTGTTGAGTGTTTGCAGGTGGAGTTCATCTAGCTGTCAGGTGAAGGACACAGTCAGTGGGTTACGTCTGTGATACACCTGTTACCTTCATCATGTTCCTCTGTGAAGCCAGCTCAGCTCAACTTTATCTCCGCATGAAGAGGTGCACACACAGAAAGACAACTTCTATTCTGTTCACACACACACACACACACACACACACACACACACACAGGTGTACCTCTTGACGATCCAAATGAGGCTGAGCAGCAGGTAGGTGATGGTGCAGAGCACGTAGGCTAACGGCAGGTTATAGCTGAAGTGTGAGAAGTTTACTGACTCCACATTATAATAACCATAGAACAGGTAGGTGTGTTCCAGGAAGCCCTGCATACACACATACACACAGACACACACACAGGTGTGTGGTCACGTTGCCGTGTCGGACAGAGGGTCAATGGTGTGTGTGTGTGTGTGTGTGTTCCTCTCACCGTGCCGGACAGCAGGTCGATGATGTGCTGGTGGAACATGACCAGTCCCTTCTGGGAGGAGGTGTGGGAGTAAACAGTGCACTGACCTCCTGTAGCGCCCCCTGTGGTCAGAGTGGAGTTGAAGGACGAGGTGTGTCTGGACACGATGATGGGCAACATGACAAAACTGAACATCAACAGGAACATCACAAAGTTCAGCAGAACCAAGAAGCGCAGGAACGAGAAGTACGACAGGATCCCTGTACCAAACATACCTACAGAGAGTGAGACAGGGAGAGAGACAGACAGGGAGAGAGAGAGACAGAGTCTGAGACAGGGAGAGTGAGACAGGGAGGGGAATTGTAATGCCTTACTGTCTGGATGTTCCAGTAGGAGCATAAACAAACTCCAGTTAGTCCAGAATGCAGCTGCAAGAGTCCTCACTAGAACCAGAAGATATGACCACATCACCCCTATCTTATCCACACTGCATTGGCTCCCAGTGAAATCTCACACTGATTATAAAATACTACTATTGACTTATAAAACACTAAATGGTCTCACACCACAGTACCTGAGTGAACTTTTGGTCTTTAATGATCTGCCACGCCTACTTCGATCAAAAGGTGCAGGCTATTTGTTGGTACCTAGAATACTGAAGGCTACAGCAAGAGCTTTCTCTTACAAAGCCCCACAGTTATGGAATAGCCTTCCAGTTAGTGTTCAGGACTCAGACTGAGGTAGAGGAGCAGATCTGGAGGGTTCATGGGTATATAGTGTTGTGGTGAACGGGGATGTTTGGATGTTGTCACCCCTCCACTCTCACACGTTCACTCAGGTTTGTTGATGGTGGAGTGACTGGCTGCTTTATGAAGATCCTTTCAACACACTTGGCAAAGCCTGACTTTATAGTACACAGTTGTGAATGAGAAATGGTTTATACAGATGAGTCTGGTTCCTCTTTGTTCCTCTTGTCGTCTCAGGGAGTTTATCTTCACCACAGTCACCTCTGGCTGCTCATTAGAGATAATTAGCTACTTTGTGACAATGTCTATTGCTAAAAGTGCTATATAAATAAAACTGAATTGAACAGAGAGAGTGAGAGACAGTTGCAGTGTGTTCAAAGGCATTTAGCTGTGGTGTGTGTGTGTGTGTGTGTGTGTGTGTGTTCAGACCCTCTATAAGATGTATATCACTCTTCCACAGCTGCATTGTGTTCATTAACACCATGCTGTCCTCCTTCATCCTCTTCAGGTAGTGACGAGCGCTGATTCTCCACTGAGAACACACCCCCAGCTCTCTGTGCTGCTGCAGCTCCCTGTACACACACACACACACACACACACACACACACACAACAGCTAAATGTCTTTTCCCTTCATTCAGCTAAAGGAACCCCACCCAAGCCTTTCTACGGTAGTGAAACCCCTGTACACAAACCTGTGTTTGCGTTTCTCCTCCATGCTCCAGGGAAGTTCTCGTGCAGGTCTGTGTCCAGTGGCTCCATGAATCGTTCTGTCCCCCCTCCCATACGCCCATTTCCTGTCCTGAACCCCGCCTCCTCTGCTGGTCCCGCTCTCTCCACTAGCCCCAACTTCTGAGGAGCTGGTGGTGGAGCTGTAGCGCCCCCGTGTGGAACTGCGCCTCTTACTGCTGCCTGAGGACTTCCTCCTGTACAGCAGGGACTGGTAACTGGGCAGCTGGTCCAGCAGGGGGTTACTGACGGCTGCCTGCCTGCTGCAGTAAAGCACTGACACACACACACACACACACACACACACACATATTATACTTCGTCATTTATTTATTGAGGAAATTGATCCAACATTACATCTCTGTGAGCGCAAAAATATGTGAACCTTAGCTTTCAGTATCTGGTGTGACCCCCTTGTGCAGCAAGAACTGCAGCTAAACGTTAGCGCTAACTGTTGATCAGTCCTGCACATCGGCTTGGAGGAGTTTTAGCCGTTCCTCAGTACAGAACAGCTTCAACTCTGGGATGTCAGTGGGTTTCCTCACATGAACTGCTTGCTTCAGGTCCTTCAGGTCCTGGCCCAGATGCAGCAAAACAGCCCCAAACCATGACACTACCACCACCATGTTTCACAGATGGGATAAGGTTCTTATGCTGGAATGCAGTGTTTTCCTTTCTCCAAACACAAAACTTATTTAAACCAAAAAGTTCTTTTTGATAAGAATTTATTTTTTGATATTTTTGATAAGAATTTATTAAAGATGTGATCTTTATTAAACTGCAGAAGGGCAGCAATGTTCTTTTTGGAGAGCAGTGGCTTTCTCCTTGCAGCCCTGCCATGCACACCATTGTTGTTCAGTGTTCTCCTGATGGTGGACTCATGAACATTAGCCAATGTGAGAGAGGCCTTTAGCTGCTTAGAAGTTAGTGAAAGTGACATGTGAAGGCCAGTGTATGGTAACCCATACTTGGAATTTGTCCTCTGCATTTAACCCATCCAAGTTAGTGCACACACATTAGGAGTTGTGAGTAGTGAACACACACACTACAAACCGTGAACACACCCGGAGCAGTGGGCAGCCATTTTTGCTGTGGCACCCGGGGAGCAGTTGAGGGTTAAGGGCCTTGCTCAAGTGCCCAACAGTGGCAGCCTGGCGGTGCTGGGATTTGAACTCACAACCTTCCAATTGGTAGCCCAACTCCTTAACCACCGAGCTACCACCGCCCAACTACACTAACTACACCGTTACCCTGGGTTCCTTTGTGACCTCATGGACTATTACACGTCCTGCTCTTGGGGTGATCTTTGTTGGTCTCCACTCCTGGGGAGGGGAACAATGGTGTTGAATTTCCTCCATTTGTACACAATCTGTCTGACTGTGGATTGGTGGAGTCCAAACTCTTTAGAGATGGTTTTGTAACCTTTTCCAGCCTGATGAGCTTCAAGAACTCTTTTGTCTGAGGTCCTCAGAAATCTCCTTTGTTCGTGCCATGATACACTTCCACAGACACATGTTGTGGAGATCAGACTCTGATAGATCCCTGTTCTTTATATAAAACAGGGCGCTCACTCACACCTGATCATCATCCCACTGACTGAAAACACCTGCCTCTAATTTCACCTTCAAATTAACTGCTAATCCTAGACGTTCACATACTTTTGCCCTCACAGAGATGTAATATTGGATCATTTTCCTTAACAAATAAATGACAGAGTATAATACTTATGTCTCATGTGTTTAATTGTGTTCTCTTTATCTACTTTTAGGACTCGTGTGAAAATCTGATGATGTTTTAGATCATATTTATGCAGAAATGTAGAAAATTCTAAAGGGTTCACAAACTTTCAAGCACCGCTGTATTTTTGGAGTATAGTTTAAAATAAAAATAAAAGTGTCAGGTGGAGATCTGTCCTCACCCCTCTCCCTGCTATCCATTCTCGTTTATTTATTAATGAGAGGTTGGCATGGAAACGGTGACGTCATTGCCATCGACAACAATAACAACAACAAGAGAGTAGAGATAATGGGCGTTTGTTCCTGTCAATGAGGCTGTATATGTAATAAACTCAGAGACAGATGATTAATGATGAACAGCTGATTATAAACCAGATATAATCCCACACTAACAATAATTTAGATAAAAAGATAAAAAGGAGGTATTAGTTTAGCGCGTGAGAGTTAGTCTGCTGTGTGTAAAAGCTAAGGCAAGTCCTGACAGGAAGTTCAGTCAGTTAGCTTAGCTGTGCTCGGTGTTTATAAACTTTACTCACCCGCATCCACAGCGTCCATTCTTTATCTTCCCTCCCCTGAGGGATCTCTCTCTCACACACACACACACACACACTCTGTCCTCTTTACTTCATTAATCTGTACACAGCAGTGTGTGTTCGCGATGTCATGACGGAGCGCGAGGACAAACTCGACATTCCCACTTGCATTCCTGAGGTAAATCCGCGCCCCCCCGCGCCCCCGCGATAAAGCGCGTGCTCGTCTCAATGCCCCAGCGGGAACGCGCGTGACGCCTTAAAGGAGACGCGTCCCAACAAAAAGAAAGAAACGAAGGAAAACAGCGATACGATATAATACTTTTATCTAAAGATTTAATTAAATACGACATAAAATTTTATAAACATGAATAAAAGAGAATATAAATAAATATGTGGAATCAGCTCATTATTCAGCTCTGTTCAGACGGGATTAGTTTTACATCTGGAGGTGTGTAATGTGATTATTCCCAGAGTGACTGGGGTTTAGTCCGAGTCCCAATCTGGAAAGATTACTGAACACACACACACACACACACACACACACACACACACACACACACCCTCCCACTACATTACTGAACAAACACACACACACACAAACACACACACACACACACACACACCCTCCCACTACATTACTGAACAAACACACACACACAAACACACACACACACACACACACACACACACACACACACCCTCCCACTACATTACTGAACAAACACACACACACACACACACACACACACACACACACACACACACTCCCACTACATTACTGAACACACAAACACACACACAAACACACACATACACACACAAACACACACACACACACACACACACACACCCTCCCACTACATTACTGAATACACACACACACACACACACACACACACTCCCACTATATTACTGAACAAACACACACACACACACAAACACACACACACACACACACACCCTCCCACTACATTACTGAACAAACACACACACACACACACACACACACACCCTCCCACTACATTACTGAACACACAAACACACACACACACACACACACACACACACACACCCTCCCACTACATTACTGAACACACAAACACACACACACACACACACACACACACACACACACCCTCCCACTACATTACTGAACACACAAACACACACAAACACACACACACACACACACACCCTCCCACTACATTACTGAACACACAAACACACACAAACACACACACACACACACCCTCCCACTACATTACTGAACACACAAACACACACAAACACACACCCTCCCATTACATTACTGAACACACAAACACACACACACACACACCCTCCCACTACATTACTGAACACACAAACACACACAAACACACACAAACACACACCCTCCCATTACATTACTGAACACCTAACCCTAACCCATGAAGCACTACTATAAGATGCTAAAGGTTTCTGCTAAAGGCTGTAAACAGTAAATGTAAGCTGCAAGTTAGTTTTCTGAATTGTGTGCGCGTGTGTGTGCGCGTGTGTATGTGCGTGCGTGTGTGCGCGTGTGTCTTCAGTAATGTAGTGGGGGGGTGTGTGTGTGTGTGTGCGTGTGTGTGTGTGCGTGTGTGTGTGCGTGCGTGTGTGCGTGTGTGTGTGTGTGCATGTGTGTGTGTGTGTGTGTATGTGTGTGTATGTGTGTGTGTGTGTGCGCGTGTGTGTATGTGTGTGTATGTGTGTGTGTGCGCGTGTGTGTGCGCGTGTGTATGTGCGTGCGTGTGTGCGCGTGTGTATGTGTGTGTATGTGTGTGTGTGCGCGTGTGTGTATGTGTGTGTATGTGTATGTGAGTGTGTGTGTGTGTGTATGTGTGTGCGCGTGTGTGTATGTGTGTGTATGTGTGTGCGCGTGTGTGTATGTGTGTGTATGTGTGTGTGTGTGTGTGTGTGTGTGTGTGTGTGCGTGTGTGTGTGTGTGTGTATGTGTGTGTGTGTGTGTGTGTGTGTGTGTGTTAGGGTCACGCTCAAGTCCAACAGAGAGGCAGCAGATTATGTTTTTGTGCTGACGGACATTTTCTTCGTCTCCACAGCAGCTTCAATGTAGCGGGTCAGAGGTCACTGCAAGGTTCAAAGGTCACCGCCTAGGCATAAAGGCCCAGGGGGCGGTGAGTCCTAGTGCAACAAAGACACACTCCTGCACGATGACATTCACACACTCGCTTTCCCAGAGTGCCCTGCATACTTAACACACTGAACTGAACACAGCAGGACTGCTGCTTTAACGTTTCTCATGAGTTTATTTAATGTTGTACTGTTTTCTAATTCTATCTACAATTCAATTTACAGTTTAATTGTTTGATTTTTATCCTAAACCTGATTTATTTCTACACATTTAAATGTGTCAAGTTCAAATCAGAATGACTTTACTGGCCAGGCACACCAGGCAGATTACACCATAAACACAAGACAGTTCCAGAGTAGTAACTGAAGGTGTAAATATAAGATGGTCTCGGTTTAATGTACGGATATTTATGTAGAAATGTGAGTGTGCAGATACACAGACTGTATTAAGGGGAAACTCCCTGTGGGAGGAGACGTTCTGAGTGAAGTGCTGTTATAGTTTTAGCAGTTCTGAAATGTTATCCACAGTCAGGTGAAGGCCAGGACAGGAAAGGTCTGAGACAATATTCTCTGAACACTTCTGTAATCTGCAGTCTGGACTGATATGGAATTAAATTAGTGCCAAAAGTATTGATCGTAACTTTTCATGAAATGAACAAAAACATACAATGAGACAGAACAAAAACACTCAGAAATGTAACCTGGTCTTCAAATAAACAGCGTTAAGTTTCTTTACGCTTTCAAACTTTTCTTTTACGCATGTTTACGTTCGCCATTCTGGCACAAACCTCACCTGTGGGCGGGGCTTAACATCGCTTTACTCTCATTGGCTAGTGAGATTTGGATGGGCAGCTCCCTGACCCGAAAGTAGAGACTTCAGTATGCAGTATGGTGAATTTTGGAGAGCGTTCTGGATGCAGTTCTCTGTATAATTATTGTGTTTGTACTTTACTTATTTAATCAGTGTATTAGTTCATAGTTAATATTTGAGGTTTGGGTTTCATAGCACTATTCACTGTTTTGAAAAGTTATGTTCAATACTTTTGGCACAGTTTTAATCCCATAGATTGGCAGCGTACACCCAAATGTTCTTCTGCAGTGTTCTCCTGGCCTGAGCACCAAACCAGACCGTTATGGAGGATGTCATGATGGACTCAAGCGAATTTATACTTAGTGTTGTGTTTCACAGATCACATTATCACAAGTACCAAAAACAACCGAATAGTTTATATACATATTTACAAATCCGTTCAGAAATCTGCTTCTCACCTTCTGACTGTGATAATAATATTGTTTTATCTTTCTGAGCATGTCCTTTTGGATCCGTTATAATATTTTTCCATGCAGAATGGGGGGCACAAACTTCTGAACATTTGCAACTGTATGAATAAAGCAATAAAAATGTCATTCATTATCATTATTATTATTAGTAGGAGTAGTATTTTGAATGGAGTGTGTGTGTGTGTGTGTGTGTGTGTGTGTGTGTGTGTGTGTAAAACACATCCAGACTCATTAAAGCGGTTTTAAACCGGACACACGCGCAATAAAAAGACAGACTTCAAGAGCGCGCGCTGTCTTTGATCTCTGCGTGTTTTGTGTTTATTTTAGAACTGGTTTAAACAGTAGCTTTGACTCGCACGTGAGCTCCGTGATGGCCCGTGTGGATATCGGGGGGGAAGGGGGGAAGTGGGGAAGGGGGGGGGGGGGAACCAACACACACACACACACACACACACACACATATGCACGCGTAACCGCGCGCGTGTTTGTGACCGTCGGATGTGGCACTGTTTGTTGTAGCACGTGCGCGGGTTTTGGGATTAACCAATGTGGAAGTGAAATCTGTGTTTCTGTTTGTTTGTTGGTTTTTCTTTTGTGATGACGTGTGTGAGCAGTTGCGCGCTCGTGCGTGTTCGGCGCTTCCTCCTCCTCCTCCTCCTTCTCTTCCCTGTGTTGGGGCTCGGGGCCGGCGGCGCGGAGCATGCTGGGGTCTGTCCCAACTTTCTGAACCCTCACCTGTGGGTTGACGCGCAGAGCACGTGCGAGAGGGAGTGCAACACCGACCAGGTGAGGCGCAGTTCACTCATTCATTAATGACGCATTAATGATTTAATTACAGAAATTCTAATGGTTTCCACTATAAATACCATTAAAACCATTAACATTGGCTCCCACTAGACATAAACATGCCATAAATAGAACCTAACACATTACCAGTAGAGACCCACAAGGACCATTATAGTTTCCATTAAAACCAATACAATTCCCATTATAACCATTAAAACCATTAGAATTTCTGTAATGATTTCTATTGGGTTTTTTCAGCAGGGATGCTGTACCAAAAGCAAATTCCACAGAATGTATAGATCACAAACATACAGAAGACATTTAAATTGATCATTTCCAACGCCATACAAAAAAAGAAGGGAAAAATGTAATAATATCAGAATAAAATGACAAAAAGCTTAATAAAGTCAGCAAACAAAACATCTCATGGGACTCTGGTGTAGTGAGTCACTGACCACCAGGTGTGTAGTGAGTCACTGACCACCAGGTGTGTAGTGAGTCACTGACCACCAGGTGTGTAGTGAGTCACTGACCACCAGGTGTGTAGTGAGTCACTGACCACCAGGTGTGTAGTGAGTCACTGACCACCAGGTGTGTAGTGAGTCACTGACCACCAGGTGTGTAGTGAGTCACTGACCACCAGGTGTGTAGTGAGTCACTGACCACCAGGTGTGTAGTGAGTCACTGACCACCAGGTGTGTAGGCCACCTGACCTGCACTGGATCTGCAGGGAGAGAGAAAATGATACAACTTTCAATATGATGCAATCATTATTCTACATTATTTGTATATTTGCTACTTGCTCAAGGGCCCAACAGTGGCAGCATGGCAGCGCTGGGGTTTGAACTCAGGACCTTCCGATCAGTACCCCAATGTCTTAACCACTGAGCTACCACTGTCCCAGCTTCCCTCGCTGTACTATTCATTTCCCCTGCCTCTTCCCTCTCTGTACTATTCATTTCCCCTACCTCTTCCCTCTCTTATAGTATTCATTTCCCCTGCCTCTTCCCTCTCTGTACTATTCATTTCCCCTGCCTCTTCCCTCTCTGTACTATTCATTTCCCCTGCCTCTTCCCTCTCTGTACTATTCATTTCCCCTACCTCTTCCCTCTCTTATAGTATTCATTTCCCCTGCCTCTTCCCTCTCTTATAGTATTCATTTCCCCTGCCTCTTCCCTCTCTGTACTATTCATTTCCCCTGCCTCTTCCCTCTCTGTACTATTCATTTCCCCTGCCTCTTCCCTCTCTTATAGTATTCATTTCCCCTGCCTCTTCCCTCTCTGTACTATTCATTTCCCCTGCCTCTTCCCTCTCTTATAGTATTCATTTCCCCTGCCTCTTCCCTCTCTTATAGTATTCATTTCCCCTGCCTCTTCCCTCTCTTATAGTATTCATTTCCCCTGCCTCTTCCCTCTCTGTACTATTCATTTCCCCTGCCTCTTCCCTCTTGGTAAAAAGTAATATATCTTCCAATCTTCCCCTGCTTTCCTACTCCATGCTCTCTACAGTTCAGATTAAAACACACCTATGAAGAAACACTTTTATTATTATTCAGTTGAATAGCTGCTTACAAAAACAGTGACAGATTCATAAGTGTAAGCTAAGCTATCACTGTATGGGTTTAGCTGCTACAGAGCCATGCAGAGTGCGTTACCTGTCCTTCTGCTCTGCTCATATCATATTCACCTAAACTTGAGCTCATGTAGACATTTACACACTATCATCAGAGGATGTTAGAGTTTCAGTTTCAACCCCTTTCCTCCTCACACTGACTACTGACTTGCGTCTGGCAGAACTGAGAGACTGTCAGCCAATAAGACAGGAGTATTTCCAGGTATTTTCCTATAAACCCTCTGATTGGTCTCGCCTCCGCTCACTGAAGATAAAATACAACACTCCGGTCACTGTTCTTTACTGATCAGGTTCTTCACTGATCTGGTTATTGACTGATGTAGATTATAGAAGAAGTCTATAATATAGAAGGAGTCTCCAGTGTGAGCGATGTCAGAGGTAAAGCTGCAGCTTTAAGTTTTCACTACAGATGAGTTTATGCTTTTTTGCGGTTTCCTGGTAACATGACAAACTTTGGGTCTTATTAACTGTTGCTGTAACGTAAGTGAGAACAGGAACTAACCTGTTTCCTGTTATTAGAATTTGTTATAAACAGGTACAGATGTGCAGCTTTGTGCACATCTAGCTGTTTGTACATTAATGATGTGGAGAACATCTGGCACATAGCTGTGTATAAATGAGTAAAAGCATAGATAGTGATCCTGCTGAAATCGGATATCAGAGTGTTAACCTCGAGTCGTCTCGTCTTATCTCAAAACTGCACATCACACCCTCGGCCTACTGCAGATCAGTGCTCTGATGTGAACTTGTGTATAGATAACATGTTGACTACCTAGTAATTTACTCATCTCTAACACACACACACACACACACACACACACACACACACACACACACAAACTGGTTCTGTATTATTTGCAGTGTACTGAATAATGAAAAATGCTAATCTCTGTGTGTGTGTGTGTGTGTGTGTGTGTGTGTGTGTGTGTGTGTGTGTGTATTACAGGACTGTGCTATCTTTGAAAAATGTTGCACAAATGTGTGTGGTCTGCTCAGCTGCGTGGCGGCTCGTTTCTCAGATGATTCTTTCCCATCCCTTGCTGCTCCTGATGGCCAGCCAAGTACAAATGTGTCCTCTGTGGGTGGGGCCAGCTGCGATGACTTTGTGTGCAGCCAGCAGGGGGCGGAGTGTGTGATGTGGGCGGATCAGCCAGTGTGTAAGTGTCAGGATCGCTGTGAGAGCGAGCCCAGCTTCACCTGTGCCTCTGACGGCTTGACGTACTTCAACCAGTGTTACATGGACGCCGAGGCATGTGTTCAGGGCGTGACACTCACCGTGGTCACATGCCGATATCACCTGTATGCAAGCCCCACCCCATCAGACACCACAGTCCCACCCACACCCACTTCCTCTGCCTCTTTCCCTCCTGCTCTCTATTCAAACCCCCAGCACCGGATTGTTTACCTGGGTGGAACTGTTAGCTTCCACTGTGATGTGATTGGACATCCAAAGCCTGACATCACCTGGGAAAAGCAATCAGACCGTCAGATCATGCGGCCAGATCAGATGTATGGTAATGTCGTAATCACAAACATCGGACAGCTCGTCGTGTACAATGCTCAGGTGTTTGACACGGGGATCTACACCTGTCTTGCACGCAATTCGGTCGGAGTTCTGCGTGCTGATTACCCTCTTTCGGTCGTTCGGCGTGATGAACATGATGTCTTTGAAGACTCGGACATTCCTGAGCAGCCATTTTCTCCGTCTGACTGCTTGGTGAGTGTAGAACAAGAAGAGTGTGGTGAGAGCCATGTGGACTGGCATTATGATGCTGTGCTTGGCTCCTGCCAGCCCTTCACACATGGAGGGTGTCTACGTGGGAGGAACAGATTTGAGACATATGAGGAGTGTCGGACATCCTGTGAGCGTGAGGAGATGGCCATGTGCAACCTTCCAGCCGTCCAAGGACCCTGCAGTAACTGGGAGCCCCGCTGGGCTTACAATGCCGTCACCAAGCTATGCCAGGCCTTTGTCTATGGAGGTTGCCGTGGAAACAGCAACAACTTTCGGTCCAGGACAGAGTGCCAGGCGAGCTGCCCACATCAGAGGTCACGACCATGCAGGAGCTGCAGGCCGAAGGGCAGGTTGGTGCCGAGTCTGTGCCGCAGCGACTTCGTCATCGTTGGCCGTCTCACAGAGCTGATCGAGGACCTGAACTCGGGAATTGCGCGCTTTACCCTGGAGCAGGTACTATGGGATGAGAAGATGGGCCTGAAGCTGTTCAAGGCCCGATATCTGGAGGTCACACTGGTTCGCATGGACTGGAGATGCCCGTGTCCCAACATCACCATGCAGGAAGAGAGCCCCCTGCTGGTGATGGGGGAAGTGCAAGAAGGCATGGCCATGGTGCTGCCCGACAGCTACGTGAGACCCATGTCGGAGCGCAGGGTGAAGAAAATCCAGGATGTTCTGGCCAAGAAGACTTGTGAGATGCTGCAGAGGTTTCAGGACTGAGCCTGTGTGTGTTTAACTTTGTAAACCCTTCACTGGATCTTTACATGTGCTGATATTGCATTTCTAAAACATCACACTAATATTTATGGAGAAATGACTATGTAATTGAAACATTATTCCAACTGATCTGCCTCTTCTGTTGTTCAGGTGTTCATATTAATCTTTTATGAACAGAATTATTGTCTTTCTTTCTCTGTGAAGGACAATATGGAGGATGTCTGGCTTTAAAAAAAAACTGTTTATCTTTTTATCTTGCGGGCTACGTAGGCAGCCAGATACCAAGTGTTTAGTAACATATGCTGCTAATATTATATACATGTTTAGTGTTTTAAATCTTTAATATGAGATGTATTATATAACCCTGTGACAACAGTAGTCAGTACACACCCAGAAGTGAGAACATTAGTGGTCAGTCCACACCCAAAAGAGATGTTAAACTGCAAGCAACACTTGAGAGACTTGTTTGTGTGCTAGTTTGAATGTAGAGTTTTGCAGTATGTATGGAAATTAGGAATCTAATATAAAGTATTCTTTGCCAGTCTGGTATTGAAACTTTACATTTTTTACCTGACACATTGCCATGATTTATTCTTAATGTGTGTGATTGTCTTGTCACATGATGCCATTGTGTGTTTAACCTCGTCAGAGCAGTGTTACATATCATCTGAAACACAAAGCTCAAATTAAAACTTGATGTTCTGATATGATATGAGTGCATCAATTGTGAGAGTTCTCATATCCTTCCTATTATTATTATTATTATTATTATTATTATTATTATTATTATTAACAACAACAACAACAACAACAATAATAATAATAATAATAATAATAATAATAATAATAATAATTTACGCTGCAAGCAGCATTTTCGGGGGCCAAGCACCCAGACTCGGTGAGCCGCACATTCACAGATGCACTACAGTTGTTCCATAAGGAATCACAGGAAAGCAGAGCCATAACTATAGGCAAAGGGATTCAATAAAGATTTGTAGTTTCAGAAATTTGCCAGTCTGTTATGGGAGAACGGTTTTGAATATCAGAGTTCCTTTGATAACTTTTTGTTCAGGCAAGATGATGTGAGCCATGTTTGGTGAAGATTGGACAAAATTTGGAGGAGGAGTAACAAAATGGCAGTTAGATGTAAGCGTTTTAGCATGTTATTGTTACTTTTGACCTGTGGATGGCACTGTAATGAAATTTGTTGCATAGCCTCAGGACATGGTCCTGAGGTGGCCTACAAAGATTTGTGGAGTATGCAAGGTCGTTGCTGAGATACAGCCTCACTTCCTATTTGGCGGCTTTGCCATCAGATTTGTTGGCCCACTACAGTCAAACCATTTGGAGAATTAAACATTATTTTGATAACTTTTATGAGGCTTACACTGAAAATGATGTGAGCCAAATGTGATGATTGGTCAAAAATCTAATTAGATGGAAATTGACGTCATAGGACGTGTTGAACTTGTCTTGACCCAGGGAAGTTATGACCATAAACCTACTTCCAAATTCGGCCAAAATTTGACCCGATAGAGGTGCTAGAGCACTGGCAGCACTTTTTTTGGCAACCCAAATATGGTCAGAGTGTTCCTTAGACCCTCCGGAATCAGTGTGCCAAATTTCACAACTTTTAACCAGATAGTTCTATGGACTGTCATAGACACCATAGCCAGAAGAAGAAGAAGAAAACACAGAATAACAATAGGGTGCCTGCACATCTTTGGTGCTTTGCCTCCTAATAATAATAATAAAATGAATGCATTACACTTGAGGCGAGCCAGATGTTGGTTAGGGTGTGAGGTTTAGTGAGACATATTTGGGCGGCATCTCTGTAAAATCTGCAAGTTTCAGTATGAGAACACACTGCAGAAATAAAAGCATGAAGGTTCTGAGTAAAGACGTATAGACAGAAGCTAAGACAGAAAGGAAATTGCTTTATGGGAAACTTTCTGCTTCTCTTTTTCACTGTGTGTCTGTATGTGTGTGTGTGTGTGTGTGTGTGTGTGTGTGTGTGTGTGTGTGAGAGAGAGAGACGCTTGTGAGCACGAGTCTCAGAGTGTGTGATTGGGGGAGGGGTGTGATGGAAATTGTGCAGCAAGTGCAGTATGTGTGCAAATGTGTGAATTTGTATGTGCATACCTATCTGTGTGTGTGTGTGTGTGTGTGTGTGTGTGTGTGTGTGTGTGTGTGTGTGTGTTTGGTAGCTCAGTGGTGTAGATGAACAGAGCCCTTAACCCTCGACTGCTCAGTTATATAACTGAGATGAATATAAGTTGCCCTGGAAGGGCGTCTACCAAACGCTGTTAATGTGTGTACACACAGTATATCTGTGTTCTGCATGTGCTTACAGTGTAGGAAACATACACCCTTCTATTTCCACATCTTCCTGTAAACACACACACACACACACACACACACACACACACACACACACACACACACACACACACCACTCATAAACCACTGCAGTAACAGGTTAAACTTTCAGTTTAAGGTCAGCCAGGGTTCAGGTTACATGTAAAATGGATGCTTCTTATATACTTTGTGCTTCTTGTTTTATTATATTTTCAAATTGTTCCTGGAACTTGTTTCACCCCAAACTGCAATAAGAGCAATAAGTGTCTGGTCTCTACTCCAGCGCCTCTACGACCGCTTGGGCATCATGTTGTGAATGGAGCCTGATCATATGACCACGTGACACAAACATCTGGGTTCATAGAAAACACAATCCACTAGAAACTCACTCCTTCTGTGGTTATTTTAATGGATGCAAGAGTTTTATCACTGAGGAGAAAAATAATGATTACAGATGTCCTGATAAACTAATCCAATCCAAATAGGGCTTAACACACACTAACTCACACTAACACACACTAACACACTCAAACACACACTAACTCACTCTAACTCACACTAACACACACTAACTCACACTAACACACACTAACACACTCAAACACACACTAACTCACTCTAACTCACACTAACACACACTAACACACTCTAACTCACTCTAACACACACTAACAAACACTAACACACACTAACTCACACTAACACACACTAACACACTCAAACACACACTAACTCACTCTAACTCACACTAACACACACTAACACACTCTAACTCACTCTAACACACACTAACACACACTAACACATACTAACACACACTAACACACACTAACAAACACTAACACACACTAACACACTCAAACACACACTAACTCACTCTAACTCACACTAACACACACTAACACACTCTAACTCACTCTAACACACACTAACAAACACTAACACACACTAACACACACTAACTCACTCTAACTCACACTAACACACACTAACACACTCTAACTCACTCTAACACACACTAACAAACACTAACACACTCTAACTCACTCTAACACACACTAACAAACACTAACACACACTAACACACACTAAAACACTAACACACACTAACACACTCAAACACACACTAACTCACTCTAACTCACTCTAACACACACTAACAAACACTAACTCACTCTAAGACACACTAACACACACTAACAAACACTAACACACACTAACTCACTCTAACACACACTAACAAACACTAACACACACTAACACACAAACACACACTAACTCACTCTAACTCACTCTAACACACACTAACAAACACTAACTCACACTAACACACACTAACACACTCAAACACACACTAACTCACTCTAACTCACTCTAACACACACTAACAAACACTAACTCACTCTAACACACACTAACACACACTAACTCACTCTAACACACACTAACTCACTCTAACACACACTAACAAACACTAACTCACTCTAACACACACTAACAAACACTAACACACACTAACTCACTCTAACACACACTAACAAACACTAACACACACTAACTCACACTAACA